>JAPPVO010007645.1:0-21254 GCA_030407325.1 Camellia japonica | reverse complement strand
TGTCTCTCTGTCTACCATGTCGATTGTGTGTTTAACAAACCGTTCACCCTTATAAACAAAAATCGCGAGCACCAACTCAATCTATCCAATGTCATTCATCTTCTTTGTTGTGCCTGTGGAAAGACAGTGGTGAATTATGTAGCCTATCATTGTGTTGAGTATCGCTGTAATATCGTTGTTTGTGTTAAATGTGCGCTTTTACCTACAATAGTCAACGGTGAATCCCATCCACATCCCCATCCCCTTAACCTTACTACACAAATGTTGGAGGCATCCTGCTGTAATGTTTGTAGCAAGCAGAGAGAGTGTAAGGGATGGGCATACTACTGTGTTGATTGCAAATTCATTGCCCATATGAGTTGTATTTGTGAGGGTAACCCATCCCCATATATGAAATTAGGAGAAACCGCCCTTAAGCATCAAAGTCACGAAATCGAAAGCAAAGTTGTCTACCAATGTTTCAAGTTTATCTACAACCTTGATCTTGGATGCGCCATGCGACTTATTTATGCCATCCAGCTTTATAGTATACCAGAAGAAGAGAAGAGAGGTGAGGAAGAAGAGAGAGAAGTAAGTGAGATGCCACTGGTGCTGGAACTAGTAAATCATTTTAGCCACTTGCATCCATTAGCATTGTTGGATGAGCAAGCCGGTGTTGAAAGATGCAATGGGTGTCGACTAGCCATATCAGATTCAGGCCCACAGACTGTAAATTTTCTCTTCACAAATCTGTCTAGAATTGCCTCATCTAATTATGTTCCCACAACACCATCAACACCCTCTCAACCCATCACTGGACCCTCCACCACCTTTCAACAATGGCATTTTCTATTGTACTGTTTGTGCCATTCCTGGCAATGGTTTCGCCTTCAATTACGCATAATGCAAGTTTGTCATCCATGTTCATTGTGCTTTACATACACAAGTGGAAATTAAACACAAAAGTCATGAGCATTTGCTTACTCTACGCCATTGTAATCCCTATTCGGATGCTTCCAAGTGTATTGCCTGCAAAAGATCTATTAAAAGCTTTGAATTTAAATGTGGCTAATGTGACTTTACCCTACATGTTTTATGTACTCTCCAACTCCTACCACCTATATTGAAATTGAATTGCACAAGCATGAACTCGCCCTCAAGTACTACTGCGATGCTTGTGAGACAGAGAGAGATCCAGAAACTTGGGTGTATTGCTGTGAGGAATGCGACAACCTTGTTGCACATATGAGTTGTGCTGGGGAAGCTGAACCATTCCTATTCATCGAGTTGGGTGGAACTCGTAAAATTGAAAGCCATGACCATCCTCTTGCTCTGATCATAAAGAAAGAAGACAGACATCGACGGCTGGATAATAGATATTTGAGTGGGCTTGTTTACCAATGTATTAAATGCAGCTTCAACATTGACTTCTTAGAAACTCTCTATGCTTCGATGAGGAGAAGAATCGAATAGTAGGAATGGGGATCTTATTATCAACAATTTCATTTCTCTTATGTCAATGTAATTTAAGCGTTTGTTTGGTAAGCATTTCTCTATGTGAATATGATATAATTTTAATTTTTGGGTCCATATTTTTAATTCCCACTAGTATGATAATCTCTCCTCGCCTTAAGAACCAAACTTTGAATCACATTCATATTCTTGGACACAGTCGAACAGTGAAAGGAAAGAGACTTGGAATGAGATTCTCATTCTGCATTTATGTTCATGCCATCCAAACATTGCCGAAGGCAGTTGTATTTTAAAATATAATAAGTGACATGAGGATTGATTTTGAATTAGTCCTTCTGTTTATCACAATTGGTTATATCTGAAGGAATATTGTCAATAAAATTTGGGGCTAGTTCGTTTAGCCATCAGTAGAAGGCCAGTAATTCAAATCCCCTTATTTTTGTATAAATTTTATGTATTGGATTTGATTTTCATTATTATGATTGTAATTTTTTAGGTTTCATAATAATATCATAATTTTTCAATCGATCCCATTTAATAAGACTTAAGGTTTGGTTTGGTTATGAATCTAAAATAAAAATGAATAACATTGCCACATTAACCAAATTTGGAATATCATGTCATCATATCAATACGCACGTTGCTCAAACATTGCTATCAATCAACCCACCACCAGAATATAAAGAGTGAAATGGAAAAATTAAATTTAATAACTTTCAAACTTTAACTTCTTGTATATATCAAATTTGTATATTCTTCAACAAGCCTCATAAATATGTTTGCTATGAAAATGGTAGTCACATTCTGCACAGAAGTTATAGCGATCCAGGTTTTACCCCGACCTTTATTGTGTCCGGACTCGAGTTCCGTGATTGTATATTGTTGTCTATATCTTGTTTCCTTTCTTCTACTCTTTGTATTTGAGTTTTGGGTCGTGTTTGATGAGTTTGGAACAGGTTGGTTGTGAGTTGATTCAAATGGTTGTTGCACAGGTTTTGGCTTCTTCGCTGAAGCGAAGGTACTTGCGCTCAAGTGAGGATTGAGGGTCTTCAGGTTTCTTTCTTAGACGCAGCTTTCGCTCGAGCGAGCCTTGTGTTATTGGTTCCTTTGCTCGAGTGAGCACTCTTGCGCTCGTGCGTCTGCGTTGGTGGCAGACCTGAAACTTTGCATTGTGCGCTTGAGCGACGCTTTTTGTGCTCGAGCGAGGCCACTTGTTGTGTCTGGTTGCTCGAGCGACAACTCCTTTGCTCGAGCGAGCCTCGCATATATCAGTTCGCTGCAACGTGATTTTACATCATTTTTGACCCTCTTCTTCCCTAAAAACCCTAAATCGACAGCTCATCTCTTTAAAACTCTCTCTCTCTCTCTCTCTCTACAAATACTCCATGTTCTAGGGTCATTCTACCCTATTCCCTTTGTTAAAAAGCTTGAGCATTGCGTGGGCTTCTCTTTGATCCGAAAAAAGTGGGATTTGGAGCATCTTTGGGTTTCTCTCTTCTTTTCCGTTGAGCTTTTCCATTTGAGGTAGGGATAATCTACTTTTTATTATGAGTTTTAACCTAGATTTGTGTCATTTTGTATAAATGGTGGAATTTGGGATGTTTGGGTGAAGTTAGGGTTTGGATGTTGATTTGTCAAAGAGAGATTTTCTATTTTTGGGCTCTATATGTGTATGTGAGGTCCTAAAATGGGTTATTGGTGTATAATTGTTAAAATGGTGAGATTTGGACCTTTGGGTCAATGTTATGAAATTGGGAAGAATTTGCACTAAATTGAGTTGAACCAACTAGTTGTGTAAATAATGAAATTGGTTTGGAAATTATGAGATTGGGGGAAAATGTGATTAAATGGTATAGTTGGATTGATAAATCACTCACCTATGGAAAAGTTGATAAATTATCTGTTGATAGATTTATTTATTTGTTTAGAAATATCTGTTTAGGATATCGGTGGATGATAGCTATGATTGTTGTAAAAACTGCATGAGGATTAGGAAAATTGAAACTAATCAATTGATTTATGTCATTGAATATGACGGTTTGAGTAAACCATTGAAAATGTGAATTGATGAGTCATTGTATATGACAATGTGTTTAAATACATTGTATATATCTTTGTTTTGGAGGAGATAGGGGATGTACTCGATTGTTTGAGAGGAGATAGGGGATGGACTCCATTGATAATTAAGTTGGCCGGAGTGTCCAGGGTGAAAGTCCTGAAACTTTGTATATATTTGGGTGCCGGTTCCCTCGGATGTGATTTCGTAAAATGGCAAGAAAATGGAAGTGTATGAATAATGTTTGTGATTTAAGTGTTGTTAAATGAGTTGTAGTCTCATTTTGAATTGTTTAGATAATATTGAACTATGTTAACGAATTGACTTGGATAAATAAACGGAAGCGAAATGAAATATGGATGTCAATGTTGATTGATTATGAAAAGGGTGTAAGTTGGTTTACAAGTGTTAAACATTTATCTGATGCTCATATTTTAGTTAATTCTCATATTTGGTTTAGCATATCTCTACTGGGCTTTGGCTCACCCTACTTGGGACACTATTTTTTAGGTACAGGTGACATCTGCCTCCAAGGTCTTAGCTTGGGAGGTTTAGGAGTTGAAGGCTCTACTTTTGTTATTTTGTTTTTTGATGATTAAATGTAAATTTAAGCAGAGGGCTTTATATGTAAAAGAGTTAGAACTCTTCTTTTGTTGTAACCAAGTGTTGACTTGGAAAGATGTAAGCCCGTAGGGCACTCATTTTGTTGTTAGCAGATAGAGTTACATGTATATATTTTTGTAATACCGACTCTGATAAATGAAAATGTAACTTTTCTATCATGTTAATAGTTATAATGAATTATTGATTTATGTCTTTTTTTTTTAGGGTGTTACAACTTGGTATCAGAGCGTACCGGGTTTGAATACTTTGGGTACATGGGAAGTGGTTAGTACCACAACGGGTTTGTCTCGCTTGTTAGAGACTTATGTATGATGTTGTGCGTTTATATGATAACATGTTTATGTGACTATATGGGTATGAGATTTAGTTTTTAGGATGTTAATCGGGTCCGTGGGTTTTTGGGAGTCATGTTGGAAAGGCACTTGATCACTGCCATTTCTGACTAGAACTCCAACAACGCCACGGGACGGTCAATATCCGGAAATGAAATTCGTATGTGTTTACGTGATTATGTGCTTATATGGAGTGAATTACAGTTGTCCATCGTATTAGGACGCGAGTGAAATAGCTTCGGCACAGTTGTGAATGTGCTAATTTCTTTGTTACCTTTATTAGGATGTCAGGACGAGGTCGTGGTGGTAGGCGTAGTAGGCCTAGGAGGCAAGAGATGCCTATACCGGATGAGATTTTGGCACAGGAGGAAGGAGTAGGTCAGGCCAATGTGGCCGAACTGGTTGGTTAACAAGCCATGGGCGCCTTAGCCCGTGAAATGGCAGGAGCATTGAGGGAGTCAATGGACATTCTCAGGGTTGAGAATCAAGTCTAAGCCCAAGTAGCTGAGGCAGGACTGTCTTTTCTGAAAAGGGAGTTCTTCTAGTCGTATCCGAATGAATTTTTGGGTGATCCTAAGGAGCCACTGAAGGCTGATGAGTGGCTTGAGCAGATGACGAAGACGTTTGAGATGCTTGGCATCGAAGACGAAGGTTTGAGGGTGACCTTGGCGTCCTTCCAGCTGAAGGGAGACGCGGGTTAGTGGTGGAAGTATGCGCGGGGACACATTGGAGGGACTTGGGAGGCCTTTGTTGAAGCTTTCCAAGACAAGTACCTACCTGCCATGGTGAGGGAGAAGTTGAGAGATCAGTTCTCCAAGTTGATGCAGTTGAACACACCAGTGGCCGAGTTTGAGGCTACATTCACTAGTTTATCGAGGTTTTCACTAGAGTTGGTGGCAACCGAAGAGCGTAGGTGTTTGGAGTTCGAGAAGAGGTTGAGGACCGGGCTCATATTTCGAGTTGTTGGGTCCATGATTAGGGACTATGGACGCCTTATGGAGGCTGCAGCCCATCTTGAGACCATTATGCATTTAGAGGAGGAGAGGATGAGAGGCTCTAGGAGGAGTCAGGATAGCCAGGGGGACGGTAAGAGGCAGAGGGGTTCTAACCCTCAGCAGTTCCAGTAAGTGCATTCAAGATCTACCTTTCCAGTGCCGAGTTTGGGTTCTGGGAGAGGCGGTTAGGAAGACATCACTTGTTACAAATATGGTCAGTTGGGCCACAAGTCTCCAGCTTGCCCACAGAGGGGAGAAGGGTAGCGAGCAGCTTCATCTTCGGCTCGTTCTCAGGGCCAGAGTTAGGACAGAGGCCAGCCACTTACTTGTTATCAGTGTGGGCAGGCGGGGCACTTGAAGAGGTTTTGTCCACAGTTAGGTGGCACGCCTGGTGCGTCTAGTTTGAGGCAGGCTCAGAGTCACCAGCCAGCGTAGTCAGTTCAGGCCTCGAGGGCCAATCAGGGAGCCTCTTCGACTCAATCAGTGCAGCAGTCTTATGCTTCAAGAGGGGAGCAGGTAGATTAGAGACCTACAGGGCGTGTATATGCTGTTAAAGTGTCGGATCTTGTACCGGCTCCATCTGTTATGAGAGGTACCTTTTTGTTTTGCAACTTGGTTGCTAATGTGTTGATTGATACGGTGCATCCCATTCCTTTATTTTTTCTGCTTTTGCATCTGTTTTGGGGTTGGAGTTGGCGCAGTTAGCATCTCTTATTTGTGTTGTGTCACCTATTGGGGGTGAGTTGATTTTGAAACAGGGGTGTCGGGGCTGTGATATACAGGTCGTCGACTGCCGGCTTCCATTTTCTTTTGTATTGATGGATATGTCTAGGTTTGATCTAATTTTGAGTATGGACTGGTTATCGTCATACCGGGCTGTTATAGATTGCTACCGCTAGAGGGTTACTGTATGTATCTTGAATGGCGATTGTTTTCATTTCTTGGGGGATCGGGTTGGTAGAGTTTTACCCCCGGTGTATGATCCGTGCGGGCGGAGTGAGCTTAGTTGTCTTCTCGCTAGCTTTACGAGTAGTGAGTGTGATGAGGCCCAAGTTGAGTTGCCAAGAGTGGTTTGTGAGTACTCGGATGTCTTTTCCGAGGATCTTGTTAGTTTACCACCCTATCGAGAGATCGAGTTCTCTATTGACTTAGTGCCTGGCACGGCACCAATTTCCATGGCACCGTATCGTTTTGCCCTAGCCTAGTTGAGTGAGTTGAAGATTCAACTCTAAGAGTTACTAGATAAGGGTTTTATTCGCCCTAGTACTTCGCCTTGGGGAGCACCAGCCTTCTTTGCTAAGAAGAAAGATGGGCCTTTGAGACTTTGCATTGATTACTGAAAGTTGAACCAGGTTACGGTTAAGAACAAGTACCCCATGCCTCGTATAGATGATCTATTTGATCAGTTGAAAGGATCCCGTTGTTTCTCTAAGATAGACTTAAGATCGGGTTACCATTAATTGAGGGTCAAGTAAGAGGATATCCCGAAGACGGCATTCCGTACGCGGTATGGCCATTATGAGTTTTTGGTGATGCGTTTTGGGCTTACCAATGCACCGGCTGTGTTCATGGACTTGATGAACCAAATCTTCCGAGAGTTCTTAGATCGCTTCGTCGTCGTCTTTGTGGACAACATTCTGATTTATTCACCTTCTGAGGAGGAGCATGAGAAACACTTACGAGTGGTGCTTGAGTTGCTTAGAGCCCATAAACTATATGCTAAGTTCGGGAAGTGTGAGTTCTGGCTGAAGGAGGTTAAGTTCTTAGGCCATGTAGTTTTCGGGGATGGGGTGACTGTAGATTCATCCAAAATAGAGGCAGTGCAAGATTGGGCACAACCTAAGAATGTCTTTGAGATCTGTAGTTTTCTGGGATTGGCCGGGTATTACTGTCGGTTTGTAAAAGATTTCTTCCGACTAGCTTCGCCTTTGACTAGATTGACGCGGAAAGAGGTCAAATTTGTGTGGAATGAGACTTGTGAAAAGTCGTTCCAAGAGCTTAAGGTTAGACTTACCACCGCTCCAGTCTTGATTATTCCGGAGAGGGGTTTAGGCTACTCGGTGTATTGTGATGCCTCACGAGAGGGTCTGGGTTGTGTATTGATGCAAGAGGGGAAGGTAGTAGCCTATGGCTCACGACAATTGAAAACACACGAGAGGAACTACCCTACTTACGACTTAGAGTTAGCAGCTGTGATATTTGCCTTGAAGATTTGGAGGCACTATCTGTATGGTGAGAGATTTGAAGTATTTTATGATCATAAGAGTCTGAAGTATCTGTTTACATAAAATGACTTGAATTTGAGGCAGAGAAGGTGGATGGAGTTCATAAAAGATTATGACTTCGAATTGCATTACCATCCGGGGAAGGCAAATGTTGTGGCCGATGCCCTAAGTAGGAATTCCATTAGTAGTATAGTTGGTATTGCTATCCGGGAGTGGGAGATGTTGGGTGCTCTCAGTGAGTTTGACTTGCATTTGGGCGAGTCAGTTGAGTTTGCAGTGTTGTTTTCTGTAGTTGCACAACCTACACTTGTGAACCGAGTGTTAGAAGCAAAGAAGGGTGACTTTGAGGTAGAATCCCTCCGGGAGAAGATCTCCAGTGAGAAGGTAGAGAAGGGTTTGACTGTGTATCCCGACCTGAGTGTGAGATACCGAGACTGCTTATTTGTGTCGGAGTCTTGCCGAGAGGAAGTACTCCGAGAGTTTCACCATTCACGCCTTGCGGTGCATTCGGGAGGCACAAAGATGTATTATGATTTGAGTCGCCAGTTTTGGTGGAGAGGTATGAAAAAGGATGTGGCAGTGTTTGTGTCAAAGTGCCTTACTTGTCAACAAGTGAAGGCCGAGCATCAGAGACCAGCGGGTTTGTTGCAACCCTTGCCTATAGCTGAGTGGAAATGGGAGCATGTCACGATGGATTTTGTTGTAGGTCTTCCGAGGACTCAACGGGGTAGCGATGCTATTTGGGTGGTAGTTGACCGGTTGACCAAGTCAGCGCATTTTATTCCTATGCGCGTAAGAGATTCGGTAGATTACCTTGCTAACTTGTATATTCGGGACATAGTGAGGTTGCACGGGGTCCCAGTGTCGATCGTCTCAGATAGAGATCTGTATTTCACTGCCCGGTTGTGGCAGAGTTTGCAGAGTGCCTTGGACACTAGGTTGACTTTTAGCACGGCTTACCATCCTCAGACTAACGGGCAGTCCGAGCGTACTATTCAAATACTTGAGGATATGCTTAGAGGTGGTGTCTTTGACTTTAAGGGGTCGTGGGAGAGAGACTTACCTTTAGTGGAGTTTTCTTACAATAATAATTTCCAATCGAGTATTGGCATGGCACCGTTTGAGGCCTTGTATGGCCGACCGTGTAGATCTCCAGTGTGTTGGGCCGAGGTGGGTGATATATCTTTGTTGGGCCCGGAGTTGGTGCGAGAAACGACAGAGAAAGTGGCACTTATCCGTAAGATGATAGTTACAGCCCAAAGTCACCAAAAGAGTTATGCCGACCGTAGGAGGAGACCTTTGTCATTCGAGGTGGGTGATCATGTCTTTTTGAAAATAACACCTAGATGGGGTTTGATGAGGTTTGGGAAGAGTGGGAAGTTGTCCCCTCGGTTTATTGGCCCTTTTGAGATCATTGAGCGGATTGGGGAGGTTGCTGTAGACGTCCCCCGAACGCCCCGGGAGGGTTAAGTCCCGTTCTGTTCATATTGGGGTCACTACAATTCAAGGACTCAAATGTCACGGTTCTTAATCTTGAACCAAAGAGTCCAAATCCGGCAAATCGTTTGAGAAAACTGATTTTTTGAAAGAAGTGCCAAACATGGACTGCTTTGCCAGATAACAGAGTCGCCACCTAAATATTTTTTAAAATGGGAAATTTAGGAAACCCTGACTTGTTGCCAAAGGCCACGTGTCCGTCATCACCAAAGTTGGCTCGGGAACTTGGGTACGATTGGGGAAGGTCACATCGTGAGCACCCCCTCTCGCCCGGTCAAAGACCGGCCTCTACTAACCATGATATCTGTTTTTGAAAACATTGTGAGTTCTTAATCCGATTATTAGCCTAGGTTACTATGTGATGCTCGCAGCAAATAAGTATAGACTGAGTCGCCTGAATTGGAACAAAACATTTCATGTTTGTCTGTTTGAAAATGGTTTGATGGTGCTACCCGCAAGTAGGCTAAGACGCGAATTTGCCACCCTCAGGTGGGCTTAGAAAACATGATTTTGCCATTATCTGGTGGGCTTAAAACAAACATTTGACGATTTGTCCCAATTCAAGTAACACAACCTCCACCCACAGGCATTCAAGGCAGTAATATCACATAAGCACATAGCCTTATGGTAAGCATGCTATCATGGCAACACTCACACGCATGCAAGGATGCTAAAGCATAAGTACTTACCGAGTACTCCAAGCCAAAACAGAAAATTTATTAGAAATCATGCATGATCCTAATTATACAGAAATGCCTAATGCAACGCATACAAAGATGCAAACTATAGCAGGCTCGGCTATTCTAAACATGGCATATGAAATGCAACAACTAACACGTATTCAATTTGGAATTGAAATACAGATGCAGTTTGTATGATGCGCCGAGCCCGGTGCATGCAAAACAGATGAATGATGCAAACATGCTGTCATATTGTATGCTAATTGAAATATGCCCTATATCTAACCATCGTAAGCGGGTAAATAAAAGGGAAGAAAGACGTGGGGTTGGAAGACATACATCACACTCACCCACACTTATTACAGTTTTGCCCTCGCACAGAGGGTCCGAATAAATAATACAGTCCGAAATGAAAGAATATTACAGATTCTAATTAATGTACAGATTAACTACAAAAAAGTAAAACTGGCATGCAAGCCAGGGACTGCCTTGCTTCTGATGATAATGTATGCCGGCTGCTCTGGCGCGGAAATCCACTGGGATGCCCCAATTAGCCTCTGTTTGCATGTTTCTCGAAACGCGCGCCAAACTCCGAAAAGTTGCTGATTCCTTATCTTGCTGCAACAGAGAGCAGGAAAAGGGCATAGCAATGTCTTTCACAATATATGCATGCCTCGATCCTCGTGCCATCAATCACGCATATCGATGCATGATGGCCGAGGAATCGGATTGCACAACTCAATATAGGGTGCAATGCAGATGAATGCTACAACAAAACCTAACTCCATCATGGGTAATCCGGAGTGTCGGTGACTGGGGAATTGAGACCCGTTCCGTCACTCGGAGTACGAAACGTGCCTTGTTTCCCGTGCCCGGGCTAACTCCTATCCCGAACACGATGCAATATACATGATATGCATGAAATGCAACTGAGATACAGCCTAGCATGCTCAATGCTATGAAAATGAGACGTCTCGAAATGCGTGCACACGGGCACGCAAACCGAGAAAATACATGAATGCAATCTAAGATACAACCTGGTATGCACTATGCTGTGAAAATGAGATGAAAATGAGACGCCTCGAAAAGCGCGCACGCGGACACGCAAACTGAGGCGATGATGTGAAATGTAAATCGGATAAAACCGAAGGGTCTCGAAATGCGTGCCCACAGGCACGTAAACCGAGGCGATGATGAAATGGAATAAAATGGCATACGGAATGCCACGATGGGCTTACACCAACATGGGAGAGCCTCAGCTCACTCACATAGGAGGCCGTCGGATAAGAATGAAGTGCCTCGAAATGCGTGCCCACAGGCACGCAAACCGAGGCAATGATAAAATGAGACGGAAATGCAAATTGGGCTTATACTAACGTGAATGGACCTCATCCACACTCACATCAGATGCCGTCGGGTAAAACAGAGGTGCCTCGAAGTACGTACCCACAGGCACGCAAACCGAGGCATGGCCCGAAGGCATGAAATAGCACGGGAAATGATATGCAAGCATGCAAACCAAATTTCAGCACCTAAATGAAAGGGAAAACAGCGCCGAAATGATACGAAATGACAACCAATGCATGAAATCATCCCGAAATGTGATTTTAAGTACCCGAAATGGCCTACGGCTATGCTAAACATGCAAAATTGATACATGAAAGCAAAAACAGTAGCAAGGCAGCCCCAAATATGGCATTTTTTTAGTAACAAACAAAGCTAAATAACAACCACAAGCATGGCAAAAATAGCTTGCAAAAACGGGGAAAAAGAGAGGAATTACAAAGCAAGTAGTATATACAATACTCAAACCAGAAAAATCAGTTCTACAAAATTGAATAGGGGCAAAAAACATGCATATTTACAGTAGATGAGATCCTCCAATTCAGTGTGTAGACATGCTTAAAATGGCATGCAAAAATGAGCCTACAAAGGGGTACAACATGAGGTATCATGAGCAATCACTAAACAACTTTGGACCCTTAACAAAAATTGAAGAATAGGTCATTTTAAGACATTCTCTAAGCCTGATGAAGGCTCAAATCAGTAGCTAAGAAAGCCTAACAAAGCATGCAATTTTACGGAAAATATGGAGGATACAACATGAGGTACCAAAACCAGTCATCAAATGGCCTAAGGCCCTTAACAAAACATGAATAATAGGCAAAAATAAGGCTCTGTCTAGGCCTGATGAAGGCTGAAATCAGTGGCCAAATAAGCTCAAAAAGGCATTCAAGATGGGGCCAAAGAGAGGTACAACATGGAGGCCTCAAATCAATTTTATCCCTTCTACAATGTTGTAGAGGGACCTAAAATAAACTCAAACTCAGTTAATGGCATGCTCCAAAAATAAATGCATATAGGCTAAAAGTAGCATGCAAGTTTACGGTAAAATGGAGGAATTTCAAAGGAAGTGCATGCTAGAGCCACCAAACATGGTTGAGCCCTTCTTCAATATTGAAGAGGGGCTCAAAATAATCCCACTCACAGTTAATGTCATGCTCGAAAACAGATCACACACAATCCAAACAAAGCATGCAATTTAATGGCATAAAGAGTGATATTGAAGCAAGTGTATGAAGGAGACATCAAACAGGGTTGAGCCCTTCTACAAAGTTGTAGAGGGTCTCAAAATAAGCACAAAACCAGAAGGGGTCAGAGTCCAAAACAGATCACAAGTAGGGTAAAGATTTGATGGAAAATTATGCAAGAAAAATGGATTTTGAGACTTACCCTTGAAGACTACACTTTTGCTTCCTCTTGCCTTGATGAAAGTTGCTTCTTAGCCTCTGAGGAACCACTCTTTGCTGCTGGAAATGGAATGGTGATGGTGAGGCTTGGAGTTGATGAAGGAATGGGCTAGGGACTTGAATGTTTTTTTAGGGTTTTGGAGATGGAGATGGAAGCTATGGGAGATGAAGCCTTGAGAAGAAATTGTCTAACCTTAGCAAAGAAGGACCTCAGCCCTTTAAATAGGCAAGGAAGGGTGTAAAAGGGGAGGGAATTGCATCCAAGCATTCCCTCCCAAAATATCCCCCGGATGCCCGGGATATTTTGAAAAATATCCGGACAGTTGGAAAGGGCTGGAAAGCAGAAAGCTGGCCGGCCAGGTAAATTTCTGGGAGGTGGCCGGCCGGCCACCCCACCTGGTCGGCCAGCCACTCACCCTGGCCGGCCGGCCATGGCCCAAAAATGAAGTGCAAATTTTCTGGCCGACCACCATGCAATGGTGTCCTCCTAGATGTGTAGAATAAGGTTCCAAGGTCGGAAATTGGCAACACTGAAGCAGGAGTCACAACATAGAGCTTGAAGGAGAGGCTCAAAAATGAAGTCCACAATTGCTGGCCGACCACCAACTTTTAGGGTCCTCCCAGATGTGTAGAACAAGGTTCCAAGGTCGGAAATTGGCAACACTGAAGCAGGAGCCACAACATAGAGCTTGAAGGAGGGGCTCAAAAATGAAACTTTGAATTGCTGGCCGACCATGCTCTTTTAGGGTCCTCCCATGTCCCCTGATCACAGATATGTAGCTTTGGTTGGAAGAAAATGGGCCTAGGGTGTTCAACATTAGCCCGGAAGTGAGCAAAACGGACGCCGGAGGAGCGAAACTGGTTATCTGGGATAATTGCTGGCCTCCCACCCTCCAGTGATCTTCCTAATGCTGAAACAGAGGTACCTGCCAAAATCGAACAAAAACTAATGAGAAATGAACGCTCGGGGCCCAAACCGCGCAGTTCGGGGCCCCAAAAATGGGCTGCAGGCACCGGAAGTGGTGTTCAGCAGCGAAGTGGGTATCAGAGACCCCAGTGTTCCTCAGAATGATAAAACAGAGGTACCTGCCAAAAACCGGAGAAAACCGATACAAAATGAATGCTCGGGGGCCAAACCGCGAGGTTCGGAGCCCAAAAACCGGCTATAAGCACCGAAAGGGGCATACGGCCACGAAGTGGGCATCAGGGGCCCCAGTTTCTTCGTAATGATAAAACAGAGGCACTTGCCAAGAACCGGAGAAATCGGAGATGGTTGGGCGGTCCCGAACCGAGGCACACGGCCTGACGGCTCCGAAAACCGGAACCGGGCTCCGAAATGGGCAAAATGGCCTACGCCACGAAAAGTAGCCCACGCCACCGAGAAATAGTCTACAGGACTACTCCCTTCCCTCAGGAAAGAAAACAGAGAAAACCGAGCCTGGTTCGCAAACCGAGACAAGGCACAGAAGAGGATTCGGAAGTTCGGAGGCAGGGCGCGCGGCCGCGACTCTGGGACTTCTGAACGAGCACAGTATGCGACATCACCGAGCGCTCAATCGGTGACGTCTAAGTCTTAAGGTCGGTCAAAAATGGGGTGTCTACAGTTGCCCCTCTTTGACAGAACTCGGAAGTCAAGAAGTGACGAGAGTGAATGTCAAAGCCTAGAGACGACCCATTTTTGACAAGGCCGAAGACTTAGACAATCAAACAGGATAAACAGAGATATGTGCCCGCAGGCGTGCCCGCAGGCAGGGGGCAAAATGCAAAGCGGTATGCACAGAGCCAGATGATCATGCAAATGCAGCAAGCTGTAATGAGGCAAGTACTCGCGAATAGATGCAACAATTTTAAGCAAGAATGCAAAGCAACAACTACATTTCATGCAGTTAGGAATGCGGAGAATGATACGATTCTCGTCGCGTCTCACACGGAGAAGATACGATACCTGCGCGATTCGTCTAGTCGCACCAGCCTCAAATGAACCGTACATACAATATCGTGCCTGCAAAATAGAGAAATTCAACAAGAACAATATGCTAACAACACGTATTCAACGTGATTCCTAAAATTCGAAAAGTGTGACACACGCAGTGCCGGCGGGTAAACACATCGCAATGCAAGAAAAGATAATGCGTGACAACGCATACTCAAGCATAGAGGTATGGTACATCAAGAAATCATGCATGACAATGCAAAATGTTGATTAGAATGCAAGTTATAAGCACAACAATGCAAAACGAGCATAAATCAGGGGGTTTGTCGGCTGCGAAATAATGAGCAAGAAAACGCGCACTTCGGCGACGGCAACTCAATCACGGCCTCGGTTTCACCTCCCGGAGAGGTTATAACATGTTCAAAAAGGATACACCTTGATTTTGATGAATAATGACAAAACACATGTCAGAAATTGCAGCTAAAGTTCCAACGGAGCAATTTCGCGCCAGAAAGTGCACTTTTCTTGAACTTTTTCAGGTCCCGGGAACTCCAAAATTCCTCAAAATTTGCAGAGAGGTAGGGGAGGGGGTGGGGACCATGGTCGGCCAGGTCATGGCCCTAGGAGAGGCTGTCGGCCAGGATGGAAAAAGCACATGGCCGGCCAGCCAGGAAAGGTGGCCGGCCGGCCACCTGCCAAAAGCAGGGGCATTTTGGTCATTTTGAGGATTTCTATATATATGCTTGCCCATTGCCTCCGAAATCACACCCCCAAGTGTGGAATTCTCTCTTCTTGCTCTCTAAGCCATTTTCTTGTTCAGATCTGCATTTTATACGCGCCCCTCGGCCTCCCACGCAAGTTGTTTCTGCGAAATCCTTCAGATTTAAGCACTTTGAGCCTACTAAAATTTGATTTCGGAGCTTCTCTTCTCGTTTTCACCACTTGAGGTAAATTTGTCTCAATATTTGGAATATTTTCCCGGGGGGTTGACTTTGGTTGACTTTTTATTTCCCGAGAGTTGACTTTTGTTGACTTTTTCAATTTTGGCTCATTTTTGCTCCTTTTTGCAGATTTCTCGAAATGGCCGGCAATTTCCCCCACGGCGGAGGTTTCCCTGGTGCCGGAGACGATTTTGACATTATGGCACTCCCCCCGAGGGTCCGGCCTTTCTTCCCCGATCGATATGCTCCAGCGGTACATAGGCTTCCGCGAGCCATTTTCCGTCATTTCACCGATTTCAACGATCGGGTTCCCGGGGATCTGCTTCTACGAGAGCCGGAGCAGCACCTCTCTCATGATGCGCGAGAGGTATTTTACTTTACTTTTCGTATTCTTGTGCATTTTGTAGCTTTGCCATGCTTAAACTTACGGTTATAGCTTACGACATAGTACTTTGTTTGCACTTTGAACACGTAGTTAAAACACTTGAATTGTTGAACACACGGCTCACTGACTGAAGGTGAACACACACACACACTGACCACGAGTAGAACACACAGTCCCAAACTCTGATTTTCTGAACACACAGTCCAAGTTGATGATGAACACACAGCCCACACTGATTAGGATTGAACACACGGCCCAAAACATAGATTTACTGAACACGCAGCCCAGATTTGACGTGAACACACAGCCCACTGATTAAGAGTAGAACACACAGTCCCAAACTCTGATTTACTGAACACGCAGCCCAGATTTGAAATGAACACACAGCCCACTGATTAAGAGTAGAACACACAGTCCTAAACTCTGATTTACTGAACGCACAGCCCAGATAGAAATAAAGTGAACACGCAGCCCACTGATTAGGATTAGAACACACGGCCCAAAACATAGATTTACTGAACACGCAGCCCAGATTTGAAATGAACACACAGCCCACTGATTAAGAGTAGAACACACAGCCCACTGATTAAGAGTAGAACACACAGTCCCAAACTCCGATTTACTGAACACACAGCCCAGATATAAATAAAGCGAACACGCAGCCCACTGATTTTTCTGAAATTTGAACACGCAGCCCAAATACCAAATTCATTGAACACGCAGCCCAGATTTTAGGTGAACACTCAGCCCACTGATTTTCTGAAATTTGAACACGCAGCCCACTGTTTAATGATTTGAACACGCAGCCCAAAACATAGATTTACTGAACACGCAGCCCAGGTAGAAATGAGGTGAACACGCAGCCCACTGATTAATGATTTGAACACGCAGCCCAAAACACCAAATTACTGAACACGCAGCCCAGATTTTAGGTGAACACGCAGCCCACTGATTAATGATTTGAACACGCAGCCCAAAACACCAAATTACTGAACACGCAGCCCAGATTTTAGGTGAACACGCAGCCCACTGAGTTTTCTGAAATTTGAACACGCAGCCCAAATAACAAATTTACTGAACACACAGCCCAGATATAAATAAAGCGAACACGCAGCCCACTGATTTTTCTGAAATTTGAACACGCAGCCCACTGACTTCATTTGCACACAGCTCATTCACTTCATTTGCACACAGCTCATTCACTTCATTTGCTGATATATGCATTCATTCTAAATGCAGGTTGGCTCTCGCACTGTGCGAGGATACGGCTCCACTGCCGCGAGGGAGTGGTATGCTGAGCTTCCGGAAGCTGTCCGGGACTTGGTTGACTTTGCAGGATTCGGACCATTCTGCAGAGGGTTATCTCATTGTCTTATCAGCAGGACATTGTTTGCCGCTCTGGCGGAGAGATTGTGGGACACCACCAATTCATTCCATTTTTCTGCTACTGGAGATATGACTATGACCCCACTGGACTTCGCTGTACTCACCGGCCTAGACGTAGGCGGTGGACCCATTCCCTACGACGAGGATATGAGTGAGTGGGAGGCTGCTTGGATTTATCTATTGGGGACTCGCCCACCCGTAGACAGAGGTACTGGGAGAGTCCGGTATACTTGGTTCTCTTCCCATTTCCGACGGCCACAGATGGAGCCGGAGTCTCCCGAGGAGGTCGAGCAGTATGCCCGTGGTTTCCTCATGTTCCTCTTTGGCACCACTCTGTTTGCCGATAGAGGGAACATGGTCGGATTGTATCTACTGAGTGCTCTGGTAGACCTATCACAGGTCGTTCAGTATGATTGGGGCGGAGCTGGCCTGGCGACCCTTTATTGTTACATGAGCGCAGTCTCTCGTGGGCGGGGGGATTTACTCGGCGGCTACTGGAGAGCCTGGGAGGTACATTCTGTCCTCTTGATTTACATTTTGCTCCTCATTACTTGTTCATTGCACACACGGCGCACTTTGCATTCTGTATTCTGCCTTTAGCACTTTACATTCACATTCCGCACTGCTTTTCTCAGCTATGGGTATATGCATATTTCCCCACATTAGCCCCGGAGATGGAGGTGGCAGGACCTCCTATGACCCCGTTTTCATTGATGTTTGAGGGCGAACACCTGTCGAGGCCTCGAGAGACTCTCTTCTCTCTGCGACAGTACTTCGACACTGTGAGGGCGACAGAGGTATTTCAGAACTCTCAGTCCTTTTCATTTTCATCTTTGATCTGCTTTGCATATTCCTGATTTCTGATTGATTTGTATCCTGGTTATCCGCAGATTACCTGGCAGCCCTGGGCAGTCTTTGATGATGTGCAAAATCAGTACCCCGGAGGGTCGAGTGGTTCCCAGTATAGGTTCCTGCTCGAGGGACCAGTCGGTAGGGCCTGGTTTCTAGGGGAGCGCTTTCAGCGTCAGGTGTGGGGGTATAATTCTCAGGATCCCCCTGCTATGCCTCCACCCACTATGCGGACTGCCGACAGGCTATCTGCCGAGGAGGTCATTAGGGATATGCAGGGCACTGATGCTTTGTTATATTTCGTTGAGGGGGACTACGCCACCTATCGCCGCATATATCTGATGTCCCCTTTGACGGGAGTGCGGGCTCCGCCACTGAGGCCCGCTGGCGCAGCATCTTCGAGTCGCGCCCGTGCTGCAGACATCCCTTCTTCCAGTAGGGCTGGTGCTTCTAGGGGGAGAGGCAGTTCTATCCCTCCGATCCCTCCGTCCCCTTATCATCCCGGATGGCCAGACATGCCGACCGAATTGATGAGTTGGCAGTACGGGACTACTTCCCCGACTCTGATCCCTATAGAGCCTCCGACGCCTGGTCACAGATATGTCAGTGATCCTGACTCACCGCCGGTATGTTCCACCATTTTCCATTTATCACACAGACATTTTGGCAGTTGCTTATTTATTGATGACTTGAGCTTATCTCTGCAGCCACCTCGGGAGTACACGGATCAGGTGCTCGAGATGGTGGCCTCACTTGAGGGGATGGTCCTGCGTAGAGAGGCGCAGATGTCCATCATGGGCTTCCAGGTACCCTTCATCTCTCTTGCATTTATTATATTTCTGTTAACATGCTGGTTTTGAGCATTCTGCTGCACTGATAGACTGTGTAGAACACATCTGGCACACACCCTACTCACATACTGTACTTGCACCTGCTTTTCATTTTTGAACTGATGTATTGCACTTTCCATTTTCAGATGCCTCCCGTATATGCGCAGCCACGGGGCGGGCCATCAGGGCAATCTCAGAGAGGTCGAGGTGCTAGACCTGCCCGAGGTGTAGGGACTCGAGGAGCTGGGCCATCCAGGCCTTACCGAGGAGCTCGAGGAGCAGGGTCGTCTCGCAGACGCAGGGCACCCATTGTCGAGGATGAGGAGGAGGAGGTTGCAGACCGAGTGTCAGAGACATCTCCTGGGGAGGGAGGCTCCGGTCTTGGTTCTGGGAGTGGAGGCGAGGCCGAGGGGGATCCGGAGGACGACAGCTCTGATTCGGATGGTGATGATGATGCAGAGGTCATCCCACAGAAGAGGATGAGAGGGCCTCCTCCTTCCCGTTCCCGAGGATACTGATGCTATTTCCTGCTTTATTTTACTTTTTAGCTAGTAGTTTTGTAGCACTTTGCACATTATTAGGCAGTTTTCTTTTCTGTAAAACTTGTACCTTTATTTGTTGTAAAACATGATGGAATGAAACAGCTTTTGAAAAGATGTTTGTATTTGAAATTCTCAGCATCGCATCGCATCGCATCATATCATTTTGCACAAAAATGGAATTGAATGGAAATGTGCTTTGTATTTACCAGGTCAGGTAATGAACCGACGCAACAAATTAAAACAAACCGACTCACTAAGAAATAACAGAATCTTAGCAAGTTTACAACTCGATAAGCAAAGTACAACAATGTTAACGACTCAATAAACAAGACTTAACAAAATTGTGTAAACAAAGAGTAACAACTCAAAATACAAACAAAAGCGACAGCTCGACAAAACTTACAACTCGATAAACAGAACAACAACTCGATAAGCAAAAATACAACGAAGTGTACTTCGGACGGACGATCTGGATGATGGAACGCATCCGAAACTGAGAGAAATGGAGACCTTCGACATTCCCGATGCATGAAAGTGCCTCAAACTTCGTTCCGGAGGGCAAAACAGGACCAATGCATAGCCGACAGCATTTCGTAGCTAGGGACTAGGGGGTGGCCGGCCTACTAGGATAGGTGGCCGGCCGGCCACTTCCCCCGCGACCTCCAGAAAGTTGACACGTGTCCTTTGAATGGTGTTTTGCCCCTCTATAAAAGCCCCACCTTTGGAATTCATTCATTTCATCCTTATTTCTCACAAAATGGAGGCATTCCTTGTAGAAAATCTGACAACTTGGATTTCTCGTCTAGATGGCTCGGAGAAGTTGAACTTCCGGGGTTTTGGCTTGAATGCACTATTCACGCTGCGTCGGACTCCGCTACATCTTCCTTTCCTCCATGCCGCGGCAAGGTTTTGGAACCCGGTGACGCACGTCTTCAGCTTCGGAGGGCAAGAGGTATGTCCTACTTTTGAAGATTTTCAAGTTTTGATGGAGTCCGAGCGAGGCGAGGAAATCTTGCCCCAGCTCAATTTTAGCTATGCCCAGACCTTAGGGCGGATGTGCGGACTCAACGCGCATGACGCTCGAGCTTTGATTGGTAACGGAATGTTGGATATCCCGAGCCTGATTTACCGATTCTCCGATGCCGGTGACCGCAGCGACCATCATTGGCAAGGCTTCCGACAGCATGCCCTCTGCTTGTGCCTACTATCTCACTTCCTGTTTGTCTCGGGCTCCGGAGGATCCAGCGTCCGTTTGATTGAGGTAGCCCAGGGTTTGAAAGAGGAAAGAGTTGCATTGCCATGACTTTGGCCGAGACATTGATGGGTCTGGATGCCTTCTACCGTAGGGAGACAACCAGGTTTGCAGGGAGTCCACTACTGCTGCAGGTAATGTTTCCCACCCGATCTCACATGTATTCGCTCACATCACTCGGCCCTCAGGCTCGATTTTCTCACAAAACCCTTTTCTTACTTTTCTCTCATCGTACATCTCTCTATTCTTTATTCTCTCATTTTTCATCCCTCCCCAGATATGGTTGATGGATAAATTGCAAGTTGTGGACTCTTGCCCTGCATACTCAGCCCGCGGCTACTTCTTTCGGCAACGCCTAGTCAATGCCCCTGATGAGAGCTGGTGGTTTGAATGGATGTGCAATTTGTCAGCCGAACGCATTGCTTGGCGCTGCCCTTGGCTCAATCTCCCGGCGATGAGCTACAGCATGTCCCGGCAGGTTGGGATTCGGCTGATAGGCTTGACTCACTGTGTGTTTTATTTCCC
>JAPPVO010007644.1:0-14796 GCA_030407325.1 Camellia japonica | reverse complement strand
TTATTTAGCGCGTCGCACTGTTTTGTGCAGTTCACACTCGCGCTATTTTGCGCGTCGCACTGTTTTGTGCAGTTTATCACTCGCGCTATTTTGCGCGTCGCACTGTTTTGTGTAGTTCACACTCGCGGTATTTGCCGCGTCGCACTGTTTTGTGCAGTTCACAATCGCGCTATTTTGCGCGTCGCACTGTTTTCTGCAGTTTATCACTCGCGCTATTTTGCGCGCCGCACTATTTTTTGGAGTTTATCACTCGCGCTATTTTGCGCGTCGCACTGTTTTGTGCAGTTTATCACTCGCGCTGTTTTACGCGCCGTACTGTTTTGTGCAGTTCACACTCGCGCTATTTTGCGCGTCACACTGTTTTGGGCAGTTCACACTCGCGCTATTTTGCGTGTCGCACTATTTTTTGTAGTTTATCACTCGCGCTATTTTGCGCGTCGCACTGTTTTGTGCAGTTCACAGTCGCGCTATTTTGCGTGCCACACTGTTTTGTGCAGTTCGCAATCGCGCTATTTTGCGCGTCCCACTGTTTTGTGCAGTTCCCACTCCCGCTATTTTGCGCTATTTTGCACTGTTTATCACTGCAGTTTATCACTCCCGCTATTTTGCGCTATTTTGCACTATTTTCGCACTGTTTCCCACTCCCGCTATTTTACGCTATTTTGCACGCCGCGCTGTTTTTTGCAGTTTATCACAGTCGCGCTATTTTGCGCGTCGCAAAGTTTTGTGCAATTTATCAATCGCGCTATTTTCCGCGTCGCACTGTTTTGTCCAGTTCACACTCGCGCTATTTTGCGCGTCTCACTATTTTTTGCGGTTTATCACTCGCGCTATTTGGCGCGTCACACTGTTTTGTGCAGTTCACACTCGCGTTATTTTGCGCGTCGCACTGTTTTGTGCCGTTCACAATCGCGCTATTTTGTGCATCGCACGATTTTTTGGAGTTTATCACTCGCGCTACTTTGCCCGTCGCACTGTTTTGTGCAGTATATCACTCGCGCTATTTTGCGCGCCGCACTGTTCTGTGCAGTTCACACTCGCGCTATTTTGCGCATCGCACCGTTTTGTGCAGTTCACACTCGCGCTATTTTGCGCGTCGGACTGTTTTTTGCAGTTTATCACTCGCGCTATTTTGCGCGTCGCACTGTGTTGTGCAGCTCACAATCGTGCTGTTTAGCGCGTCGTACTGTTTTGTGCAGTTCACAATCGCGCTATTTTGCGCGTCGCACTGTTTTGTGCAGTTCACAATCCCGCTATTTCGCGCGTCGCACTGTTTTGTGCAGTTCACACTCGCGCTATTTTGCGCATCGCACTGTTTTCTGCAGTTTATCACTCGCGCTATTTTGCGCGTCGCACTATTTTGTGCAGTTTATCACTCGCGCTATTTTGCGCGTCGCACTGTTTTGTGCAGTTCACACTCGCGCTATTTTGCGCATCGCACTGTTTTCTGCAGTTTATCACTCGCGCTATTTTGCGCGTCGCACTGTTTTGTGCAGTTTATCACTCGCGCTATTTTGCGCATCGCACTGTTTTGTGCAGTTTATCACTCGCGTTATTTTGCGCATCGCACTATTTTATGCAGTTCACACTCGCGGTATTTTGCGTGTCGCACTGTTTTGTGCAGTTTATCACTCGCGCAATTTTGCGCGTGGCACTGTTTTGTGCAGTTTATCACTTGCGCTATTTTGCGCGTGGCACTGTTTTGTGCAGTTTATCACTCGCGCTATTTTGCGCGCCGCAATGTTTTGTGCAGTTTATCACTCGCGTTGTTTTGCGCGTCGCACTGTTTTGTGCAATTCACACTCGCGCTATTTTGCTCGTCGCACTGTTTTGTGCAGTTTATCACTCGCGCTATTTTCCGCGTCGCACTGTTTTGTGCAGTTCACACCCGCGCTATTTTGCGCATCGCACTGTTTTTTGAGTTTATCACTCGCACTATTTTGTGCATCGCACTGTTTTGTGCATGTTTATCACTCGCGCGATTTTGCTTGTCGCACTGTTTTGTGCAGTTATCAATTGCGCAATTTTGCGCGTCGCACTATTTTGTGCAGTTCACACTCACGCTATTTTGCGCGTCGAACTGTTTTGTGCAGTTTATCACTCACGCTATTTTGCACGTCGCTCTGTTTTGTACGGTTCACGCACGCGCTATTTTGCACGTCGCACTGTTTTGTGCAGTTTATCACTCGCGCTATTTTGCTCGTCGCACTGTTTTGTGTAGTTCACACTCGCGCTATTTTGCGCGTCGCACTATTTTGTGCAGTTTATCACTCGCGCTATTTTGCACGTCGCTCTGTTTTGTGCGGTTCACACACGCGCTATTTTGCGCGTCGCACTGTTTTGTGCAGTTTATCACTCGTGCTATTTTGCGCCTCGCACTGTTTTATGCAGTTCGCACTCGCGCTATTTTGTGCGTCGCACTGTTTTGTGCAGTGTATCACTCGTGTTATTTTGCGCTTCACACTGTTTTGTGCAGTTCACACTCGGGCTATTTAGCGCGTCGCACTGTTTTGTGCAGTTCACACTCGCGCTATTTTGCGCGTCGCACTGTTTTTTGCAGTTCACACTCGTGCTATTTTGCGCGTCCCACTGTTTTGTGCAGTTCACACTCGCGTTATTTAGCGCGTCGCACTATTTTGTGCTGTACACAATCGCGCTATTTTGCGTGTCGCACTATTTTGTGCAGTTTATCACTCGCGCTATTTTGCGCGTCGCACTGTTTTGTGTAGTTCACACTCGCGGCTGATAAGCTGCACAAAACAGTGCGACGCGCAAAATAGCGCGAGTGTGAACTACACAAAATAGTGCGACGCGTAAAATAGCGCGAGTGATAAACTGCACAAAATAGTGCGACCCGTAAAATAGCGCGAGTGATAAACTGCACAAAACAGTGCGACACGCAAAACAGCGCGATTGTGTACAGCACAAAATAGTGGGACGCGCTAAATAACGCGAGTGTGAACTGCACAAAACAGTGCGACCCGCAAAATAGCGTGAGTGTGAACTGCACAAAACAGTGCGACGCACAAAATAGCGCGCGTGTCATCTGCACAAAACAGTGCGATGCGTAAAACAACGCGAGTGATAAACTGCACAAACTTGTGCGACGCGCAAAATAGTGCGAGTGTGAACTGCACAAAACAGTGCGTCGCGCAAAATAGCGCGAGTGATAAACTGCACAAAACAGTGCGAGCGTCAACAGTACAAAATAGTGCAACCCGCAAAATAGCGCGAGTGATAAACTGAACAAAACAGTGCGACGCGCAAAATAGTGCAAGTAATAAACTGTACAAAACAGTGCGACGCGCAAAATAGTGCGAGTGTCAACTACACAAAATAGTGCGATGCGCAAAATAGCGCGAGTGATAAACTGCACAAAACAGTGCGACGCACAAAATAGCGCGAGCGTGAACTGCACAAAACAGTGCCACGCGCAAAATAACGCGAGTGATAAACAGCACAAAACAGTACGACGCGTAAAATAGCGCGAGGGAGAACTACACAAAACAGTGTGACGCGCAAAATCGTGCGAGTGATAAATTGCACAAAACAGTGCGATGCGCAAAATCGTGCGAGTGATAAATTGCTCAAAACAGTGCGATGCGCAAAATCGTGCGAGTGATAAATTACACAAAACAGTGCGACGCGCAAAATTACGTGACTGATAAACTGCCCAAAACAGTGCGACGCGCAAAATAGTGCGAGTGTGAACTACACAAAACAGTGCGACGTGCAAAATAGCGCGAGTGTCAACTACAAAAAATAGTGCGACGCCCAAAATAGCGCGATTTTGAACTGCACAAAACAGTGCGACGCGCAAAATAGCGCGAGTGTCAACTGCATAAAACAGTGCGACGCACAAAATAGCGCGAGTGATAAACTGCACAAAACAGTGCGACGCCAAAAGCGCGAGTGTGAACTGCACAAAACTGTGCGACACGCAAATAACGCGAGTGTCAACTGCACAAAACAGTGCGCGCCAAAATAGCGGGACTCATAAACGCACAAAACAATGCGACGCGCAAAAGAGCGCGAGTGTCAACTGCACAAAACATTGTGACGCGCAAAACAACGCGAGTGTGAACTGCACAAAACAGTGCGACGCGGAAAATAGCGCAAGTGTCAACTACATAAAACAGTGCAACGCGCAAAATAGCGCGAGTGATAAACTGCACAAAATAGTGCGACGCGCAAAATACCGCGAGTGTGAACTGCACAAAACAGTGCGACGCGCAAAATAGCGCGAGTGTGAACTGCACAAAACAGTGGGACGCGCAAAATAGCGCGAGTGATAAACTGCACAAAATAGTGCGACGCGTAAAATAGCGCGAGTGTGAACTGCACAAAACAGTGCGACGCGCAAAATAGCGCGAGTCTCAACTGCACAAAATAGTACGACGAGCAAAATAGCGCGAGGGATAAACTGAAGAAAACAGGGCGACACGCAAAATAGCGCGAGTGATAAACTGCACAAAACAGTGAGACGCGCAAAATAGCACGAGTGTCAACTGCACAAAATAGTGCGACGCGCAAAACTGCGCGAGTGATAAACTGCACAAAACAGTGCGACAAAATAGTGCGACGAGCAAAATAGCGGGAGTGATAAACTGCACAAAACAATGCGACGTGCAAAATAGCGCGAGTGTCAACTGCACAAAACTGTGCGACGCGCAAAATTGTGCGTGTGTCAACTGCAAAAAACTGTGCGACGTGGAAAATAGCGCGAGTGATAAACTGCACAAAATAGTACGATGCGCCAAATAGCGCGAGTGTGAACTGCACAAAACAGTGCGACGCGCAAAATAGCACGAGTCTCAACTGCACAAAGTAGTGCGACGCGAAAAATTGCGCGAGGGATAAACTGAACTAAACAGTGCGACGAGCAAAATAGCGGGAGTGATAAACTGCACAAAACAGTGCGACGCGCAAAATAGCGCGAGTGATAAACGGCACTAAATAGTGTGACGCGCAAAATAGCGCGAGTGTGAACTGCACAAAACAGTGCGACGCACAAAATAGCGCAAGTGTCAACTGCACAAAACAGTGCGACGCATAAAATAGCGCGAGTGATAAACTGCACATACTAGGGCGACGCGCAAAATAGCGCGAGTGTGAACTGCACAAAACAGTGCGACGCGCAAAATAGTGCGAGCGTCAACAGTACAAAACAGTGCGACCCGCAAAATAGCGCGAGTGATAAACTGAACAAAACAGTGCGACGCACAAAATAACGCAAGTAATAACTATACGAAACAGTGCGACGCGCAAAATAGTGCGAGTGTCAACTGCACAAAATAGTGCGATGCGCAAAATAGCGCGAGTGATAAACTGCACAAAACAGTGCGACGCGCAAAATAGCGCGAGCTTGAACTGCACAAAACAGTGCCACGCGCAAAATAACGCGAGTGATAAACAGCACAAAACAGTACGACGCGTAAAACAGCGCGACGGAGAACTACACAAAACAGTGCGACGCGCAAAATCGTGCGAGTGATAAATTGCACAAAACAGTGCGATGCGCAAAATCGTGCGAGTGATAAATTGCACAAAACAGTGCGATGCGCAAAATCGCGCGAGTGATAAACTACCCAAAACAGAGCGACGCGCAAAATAGCGCGACTGTGAACTGCACAAAACAGTGCGACGCGCAAAATAGCGCGAGTGTCAACTGCAAAAAACAGTGGGACGCCCAAAATAGCGTGATTGTGAACTGCACAAAACAGTGCGACGCGCAAAATTGCACGAGTGTCAACTGCATAAAATAGTGCGACGCACAAAATAGCGCAAGTGATAAACTGCACAAAACAATGCGACGCTCAAAACAGCGCGAGTGTGAACTGCACAAAACTGTGCGACGCGCAAAATAACGCGAGTGTCAACTGCACAAAACAGCGCGACGCGCAAAATAGCGGGAGTCATAAACTGCACAAAACAATGCGACGCGCAAAAGAGCGCGAGTGTCAACAGCACAAAACATTGCGACGCGCAAAACAGCGCGAGTGTGAACTGCACAAAATAGTGCGACGCGGAAAATAGCGCGAGTGTCAACTACACAAAATAGTGCGACGCGCAAAATACCGCGAGTGTGAACTGCACAAAACAGTGCGACGCGCAAAATAGCGCGAGTGTGAACTGCATAAAACAGTGGGACGCGCAAAATAGCGCGAGTGATAAACTGCACAAAATAGTGTGACACGTAAAATAGCGCGAGTGTGAACTACACAAAACAGTGCGATGCGCAAAATAGCGCGAGTCTCAACTGCACAAAATAGTGCGACGCGCAAAATAGCGCGGGGGATAAACTGAACAAAACAGTGCGACGCGCAAAATAGCGCGAGTGATAAACTGCACAAAACAATGCGACGCGCAAAATAGCGCGAGTGTCAACTGCACAAAACAGTGAGACGCGCAAAATTGCGCGAGTGATAAACTGCACAAAACAGTGCGACAAAATAGTGCGACGAGCAAAATAGCGGGAGTGATAAACTGTACAAAACAATGCGACGTGGAAAATAGCGCGAGTGATAAACTGCACAAAATAGTGAGATGCGCAAAATAGCACGAGTGTGAACTGCACAAAACAGTGCGACGCGCAAAATAGCGCGAGTCTCAACTGCACAAAGTAGTGCGACGCGAAAAATTGCGCGACGGATAAACTGAACTAAACAGTGCGAAGAGCAAAAATAGAGGGAGTGATAAACTGCACAAAACAGTGCGAGACGCAAAATAGCGCGAGTGATAAACGGCACTAAACAGTGCGACGCGCAAAATACCGCGAGTGTGAACTGCACAAAACGGTGCGACGCACAAAATAGCGCGAGTGTCAACTGCACAAAACAGTCCAACGCGTAAAATAGCGCGAGTGATAAACTGCACAAACTAGGGTGACGCGCAAAATAGCGCGAGTGTGCACTGCACAAAACAGTGCGACACGCAAAACAGTGCGAGCGTCAACAGTACAAAACCGTGCGACCCGCAAAATAGCGCGAGTGATAAACTGAACAAAACAGTGCGACGCGCAAAATAACGCAAGTAATAAACTGTACAAAATAGTGGGACGCGCAAAATAGTGCGAGTGTCAACTGCACAAAATAGTGCGATGCGCAAAATAGCGCGAGTGATAAACTGCACAAAACAGTGCGATGCGCAAAATAGCGCGAGCGTGAACTGCACAAAACAGTGCCACGCGCAAAATAACGCGAGTGATAAACAGCACAAAACAGTACGACGTGTAAAATAGCGCGAGGGAGAACTACACAAAATAGTGCGACGCGCAAAATCGGGCGAGTGATAAATTGCACAAAACAGTGCGATGCGCAAAATCGTGCGAGTGATAAATTGCACAAAACAGTGCGACGCGCAAAATCGCGTGAGTGATAAACTGCCCAAAACAGTGCGACACGCAAAATTGCGCGACTGTGAACTGCACAAAACAGTGCGACGCGCAAAATAGCGCGAGTGTCGACTGCAAAAAACAGTGCGACGCCCAAAATAGCGCGATTGTGAACTGCACAAAACAGTGCGACATGCAAAATAGCGCGAGTGTCAACTGCATAAAACAGTGCGACGCGCAAAATAGCGCGAGTGATAAACTGCACAAAACAGTGCGACACGCAAGACAGCGCGAGTGTGAACTGCACAAAACTGTGCGACGCGCAAAATAACGCGAGTGTCCACTGCACAAAACAGTGCGACACGCAAAATAGCGGGAGTCATAAACTGCACAAAACAATGCGACGCGCAAAAGAGCGCGAGTGTCAACTGCACAAAACAGTGCGACGCGCAAAATAGCGGGAGTCATAAACTGCACAAAACAATGCGACGCGCAAAAGAGCGCGAGTGTCAACTGCACAAAACATTGCGACGCGCAAAACAGCGCGAGTGTGAACTGCACAAAATAGTGCGACGCGGCAAATAGCGCGAGTGTCAACTGCACAAAATAGTGCGACGCTCAAAAATAGCGCGAGTGATAAACTGCACAAAATAGTGCGACGCGCAAAATACCGCGAGTGTGAACTGCACAAAACAGTGCGACGCGCAAAATAGCGCGAGTGTGAACTGCACAAAACAGTGTGACGCGCAAAATAGCGCAAGTGATAAACTGCACAAAATAGTGCGACGCGTAAAATAGCGCGAGTGTGAACTGCACAAAACAGTGCGACGCGCAAAATAGCGCGAGTCTCAACTGCACAAAATAGTGCGACGCGCAAAATAGCGCGAGGGATAAACTGAACAAAACAGTGCGACGCGCAAAATAGCGCGAGTGATAAACTGCACAAAACAGTGCGACGCGCAAAATAGCGCGAGTGTCAACTGCACAAAACAGTGCGACGCGCAAAATTGCGCGAGTGATAAACTGCACAAAACAGTGCGACAAAACAGTGCGACGAGCAAAATAGCAGGAGTGATAAACTGCACAAAACAATGCGATGTGCAAAATAGCGCGAGTGTCAACTGCGCAAAACTGTGCGACGCGCAAAATTGCGCGAGTGTCAACTGCAAAAAACTATGCGACGTGGAAAATAGCGCGAGTGATAAACTGCACAAAATAGTGCGATGCGCAAAATAGCGAGTGTGAATTGCACAAAACAGTGCGACGCGCAAAATAGCGCGAGTCTCAACTGCACAAAGTAGTGCGACGCGAAAAATTGCGCGAGGGATAAACTGAACTAAACAGTGCGACGAGCAAAATAGCGGGAGTGATAAACTGCACAAAACAGTGCGACGCGCAAAATAGTGCGAGTGATAAACGGCACTAAACAGTGCGACGTGCAAAATACCGCGAGTGTGAACTGCACAAAACAGTGCGACGCACAAAATAGCGCGAGTGTCAACTGCACAAAATAGTGCGACGCGTAAAATAGCGCGAGTGATAAACTGCACAAACTAGGGCGACGCGCAAAATAGCGCGAGTGTCAACTGCACAAAAGAGTGCGACTCGCAAAATAGCGCCAGTGATAAATTGAACAAAACAGTGTGACGCGCAAAAGAGCGCAAGTAATAAACTGTACAAAACAGTGCGACGCTCAAAATAGTGCGATTGTCAACTGCACAAAATAGTGCGACGCGCAAAATAGCGCGAGTGATAAACTGCACAAAACAGTGCGACGCGCAAAATAGCTCGAGCGTGAACTGCACAAAACAGTGCAACACGCAAAATAACACGAGTGATAAACAGCACAAAACAGTACGACGCGCAAAATAGCGCGAGGGTGAACAACACAAAACAGTGCGACGCGCAAAATCGGGCGAGTGATAAATTGTACAAAACAATGCGACGCGCAAAATCGCGTGAGTGATAAACTGCACAAAACAGTGCGATGCACAAAATCGCGTGAGTGATAAACTGCACAAAACAGTGCGACGCGCAAAATAGCGCGAGTGAGAACTGCACAAAACAGTGCGACGCGCAAAATAGCGCGAGTGTCAACTGCAAAAAATAGTGCGACGCCCAAAATAGCGCGATTGTGAACTGCACAAAACAGTGCGACGCGCAAAATAGCGCAAGTGATAAACTGCACAAAACAGTGCGACGCGCAAAACAGCGCGAGTGTGAACTGCACAAAACAGTGCGACGCGCAAAATAGCACGACTGTCAACTGCACAAAACAGTGCGACGCGCAAAATAGCGGGAGTGATAAACTGCACAAAACAGTGCGACGCGCAAAAGAGCGCGAGTGTCAACTACACAAAACATTGCGACGCGCAAAACAGCGCGAGTGTGAACTGCACAAAATAGTGCGACGCGCAAAATAGCGCGAGTGTCAACTGCACAAAACAGTGCGACGCGCAAAATAGCGCGAGTGATAAACTGCACAAAACAGTGCGACGCGCAAAATACCGCGAGTGTGAACTGCACAAAACAGTGTGACGCGCAAAATAACGCGAGTGTGAATTGCACAAAACAGTGCGACGCGCAAAATAGCGCGAGTGATAAACTGCACAAAATAGTGCGACGCGCAAAATAGCGCGAGTGTGAACTGCACAAAACAGTGCGACGCGCAAAATAGCGCGAGTCTCAACTGCACAAAATACTGCGACGCGTAAAATATCATGAGGGATAAACTAAACAAAACAGTGCGACGCGCAAAATAGCGCGAGTGATAAACTGCACAAAACAGTGCGACGCGCAAAATAGCGCGAGTGTCAACTGCACAAAACAGTGCGATGCGCAAAATTGCGCGAGTGATAAACTGCACAAAACAGTGCGACGCGCAAAATAGCGAGAGTGATAAACTGCACAAAACAGTGCGACGCGCAAAATAGCGCGAGTGTCAACTGCGCAAAACTGTGCGACGCGCAAAATTGCGCGAGTGTCAACTGCACAAAACTGTGCGACGTGCAAAATAGCGCGAGTGATAAACTGCACAAAATAGTGCGATGCGCAAAATAGCGCGAGTGTGAACTGCACAAAACAGTGCGACGCGCAAAATAGCGCGAGTGTCAACTGCACAAACGAGTGTGACGCGAAAAATTGCGCGACGGATAAACTGAACTAAACAGTGCGACGCGCAAAATAGCGGGAGTGATAAACTGCACAAAACAGTGCGACGCGCAAAATAGCGCGAGTGATAAACGGCACTAAACAGTGCGACGCGCAAAATACCGCGAGTGTGAACTGCACAAAACAGTGCGACGCACAAAATAGCGCGAGTGTCAACTGCACAAAACAGTGCGACGCGCAAAATAGCGCGAGTGATAAACTGCACAAACTAGTGCGACGCGCAAAATAGCGCGAGTGTGAACTGCACAAAACAGTGCGACGCGCAAAATAGCGCGAGTGTCAACTGCACAAAACAGTGCGACCCGCAAAATAGCGCGAGTGATAAACTGAACAAAACAGTGCGACGCGCAAAATAGCGCGAGTAATAAACTGCACAAAACAGTGCGACGCGCAAAATAGCGGGAGTCATAAACTGCACAAAACAGTGCGACGCGCAAAAGAGCGCGAGTGTCAACTGCACAAAACATTGCGACGCGCAAAACAGCGCGAGTGTGAACTGCACAAAATAGTGCGACGCGGAAAATAGCGCGAGTGTCAACTGCACAAAATAGTGCGACGCGCAAAATAGCGCGAGTGATAAACTGCACAAAATAGTGCGACGCGCAAAATACCACGAGTGTGAACTGCACAAAACAGTGCGACGCGCAAAATACCGCGAGTGTGAACTGCACAAAACAGTGTGACGCGCAAAATAAGGCGAGTGATAAACTGCACAAAATAGTGCGACGCGTAAAATAGCGCGAGTGTGAACTGCACAAAACAGTGCGACGCGCAAAATAGCGCGAGTCTCAACTGCACAAAATAGTGCGACGCGCAAAATAGCGCGAGGGATAAACTGAACAAAATAGTGCGACGCGCAAAATAGCGCGAGTGATAAACTGCACAAAACAGTGCGACGCGCAAAATAGCGCGAGTGTCAACTGCACAAAACTTTGCGACGCGCAAAATTGCGCGAGTGATAAACTGCACAAAACAGTGCGACAAAACAGTGCGACGCTTAAAATAGCGGGAGTGATAAACTGCACAAAACAATGCGACGTGAAAAATAGCGCGAGTGTCAACTGCGCAAAACTGTGCGACGCGCAAAATTGTGCGAGTGTCAACTGCAAAAAACTATGCGACGTGGAAAATAGCGCGAGTGATAAACTGCACAAAATAGTGCGATGCGCAAAATAGCGCGAGTGTGAACTGCACAAAACAATGCGACGCGCAAAATAGCGCGAGTCTCAACTTCACAAAGTAGTGCGACGCGAAAAATTGCGCGAGGGATAAACTGAACTAAACAGTGCGACGAGCAAAATAGCGGGAGTGATAAACTGCACAAAACAGTGCGACGCGCAAAATAGCGCGAGTGATAAACGGCACTAAACAGTGCGACGCGCAAAATACCGCGAGTGTGAACTGCACAAAACAGTGCGACGCACAAAATAGCGCGAGTGTCAACTGCACAAAACAGTGCGACGCGTAAAACAGCGCGAGTGATAAACTGCACAAACTTGTGCGACGCGCAAAATAGCGCGAGTGTGAACTGCACAAAACAGTGCGACGCGCAAAATAGTGCGAGCGTCAACAGTACAAAACAGCGCGATCCGCAAAATAGCGCGAGTGATAAACTGAACAAAACAGTGCGACGCGCAAAATAGCGCAAGTAATGAACTGTACAAAACAGTCCGACGAGCAAAATAGTGCGAGTGTCAACTGCACAAAATAGTGCGATGCGCAAAATAGCGCGAGTGATAAACTGCACAAAATAGTGCGACGCGCAAAATAGCGCGAGCGTGAACTGCACAAAACAGTGCCACACGCAAAATAACGCGAGTGATAAACAGCACAAAATAGTACGACGCGTAAAATAGCGCGAGGGAGAACTACACAAAACAGTGCGACGCGCAAAATCATGCGAGTGATAAATTACACAAAACAGTGCGATGCGCAGAATCGTGCGAGTGCTAAATTGCACAAAACAGTGCGACGCGCAAAATCGCGTGAGTGATAAACTGCCCAAAACAGTGCGACGCGCAAAATAGCGCGAGTGTCAACTGCAAAAAATAGTGCGACGCCCAAAATAGCGCGATTGTGAACTGCACAAAACAGTGCGACGCACAAAATAGTGCGAGTGTCAACTGCATAAAACAGTGCGATGCGCAAAATTTCGTGAGTGATAAACTGCACAAAACAGTGCGACGTGCAAAACAGCGCGAGTGTGAACTGCACAAAACTGTGCGACGCGCAAAATAACGCGAGTGTCAACTGCACAAAACAGTGCGACGCGCAAAATAGCAGGAGTCATAAACTGCACAAAACAATGTGACGCGAAAAGAGCGCGAGTGTCAACTTCACAAAACATTGCGACGCGCAAAACAGCGCGAGTGTAAACTGCACAAAATAGTGCGACGCGGAAAATAGCGCGAGTGTCAACTGCACAAAATAGTGCGATGCGCAAAATAGCACGAGTGATAAACTGCACAAAATAGTGCGACGCGCAAAATACCGCGAGTGCGAACTGCACAAAACAGTGCGACGCGCAGAATAGCAAGAGTGTGAACTGCACAAAACAGTGTGACGCGCAAAATAGCGCGAGTGATAAACTGCACAAAATAGTGCGACGCGTAAAATAGCGCGAGTGTGAACTGCACAAAACAGTGCGACGCAGAAAATAGCGCGAGTCTCAACTGCACAAAATAGTGCGACACTCAAAATAACACGAGGGATAAACTGAACAAAACCGTGCGACGCGTAAAATAGCGCGAGTGATAAACTGCACAAAACAGTGCGACGCGCAAAATAGCGCGACTGTCAACTGCACAAAACAGTGCGACGCGCAAAATTGCGCGAGTGATAAACTACACAAAATAGTTCGACAAAACAGTGCGACGAGCAAAATAGCGGGAGTGATAAACTGCAGAAAACAATGCGACGTGCAAAATAGCGTGAGTGTCAACTGCGCAAAACTGTGCGACGCGCAAAATTGTGCGAGTGTCAACTGCAAAAGACTATGCGACGTGGAAAATAGCGCGAGTGATAAACTGCACAAAATAGTGCGATGCGCAAAATAGCGCGAGTGTGAACTGCAGAAAACAGTGCGACGCGCAAAATAGCGTGAGTCTCAACTGCACAAAGTAGTGCGACGCGAAAAATTGCGCGACGGATAAATTGAACTAAACAGTGCGACGAGCAAAAATAGCGGGAGTGATAAACTGCACAAAACAGTGCGAGGCGCAAAATAGCGCGAGTGATAAACGGCACTAAACAGTGCGACGGGCAAAATACCGCGAGTGTGAACGGCATAAAACGGTGCGACGCACAAAATAGCGCGAGTGTCAACTGCACAAAACAGTGCGACGCGTAAAATAGCGCGAGTGATAAACTGCACAAACTAGGGCGACGCGCAAAATAGCACGAGTGTGAACTGCACAAAACAGTGCGACGCGCAAAATAGTGCGAGCGTCAACAGTACAAAACCGTGCGACCCGCAAAATAGCGCGAGTGATAAACTGAACAAAACAGTGAGACGCGCAAAATAGCGCAAGTAATAAACTGTACAAAATAGTGCGACGCGCAAAATAGTGCGAGTGTCAACTGCACAAAATAGTGCGATGCGCAAAATAGCGCGAGTGATAAACTGCACAAAACAGTGCGACGCGCAAAATAGCGCGAGCGTGAACTGCACAAAACAGTGCCACGCGCAAAATAACGCGAGTGATAAACAGCACAAAACAGTACGACGTGTAAAATAGCGCGAGGGAGAACTACACAAAATAGTGCAACGCGCAAAATCGTGCGAGTGATAAATTGCACAAAACAGTGCGATGCGCAAAATTGTGCGAGTGATAAATTGCACAAAACAGTGTGACGCGCAAAATCGCGTGAGTGATAAACTGCACAAAACAGTGCGACGCGCAAAATAGCGCGAGTGTGAACTGCACAAAACAGTGCGACGCACAAAATAGCGCGAGTGTCAACTGCAAAAAACAGTGCGACGCCCAAAATAGCGCGATTGTGAACTGCACAAAACAGTGCGACGCGCAAAATAGCGCGAGTGTCAACTGCAGAAAACAGTGCGACGCGCAAAATAGCGCGAGTGATAAACTGCACAAAACAGTGCGACGCGCAAAACAGCGCGAGTGTGAACTGCACAAAACTGTGCGACACGCAAAATAACGCGAGTGTCAACAGCAGAAAACAGTGCGACGCGCAAAATCGCGGGAGTCATAAACTGCACAAAACAATGCGACGCGCAAAAGAGCGCGAATGTCAACTGCATAAAACATTGCGACGCGCAAAACAGCTAG
>JAPPVO010007643.1:0-24834 GCA_030407325.1 Camellia japonica | reverse complement strand
AGCATGGCAAAATAAGCATAAGAACTTCACGAATCTAAGCCTAAAACATGTTAAAACAAAGACACACAACCTAAGGCATGTTAAGGGATCAAGGAGGCATTACATGGCAACTATACTAAACATGGATGGAGTGCCAAAACCAACTTAATACAAAGTTATAACATGGCAATATAAGCATAAAATACAGCCATGGCATGCTCAACACACACTTGAACAAAGACTTCCTTAAGAGACCAAAAATGGTCCCTTTCAAGGACAACAAGGAGAGGGGTGGCCCTCCCCTTTTGGAGACTTCAAGGCACCATCTCCACCACTGAAATCCCTCAAGATTTCAGTGGTGAAGGGCCCAAACACCAAAGTCTCGAAACTTGCACAAAATAGCACAAAATGAGGCCTTTCAAGGCCTAAGGGTGGTCAAACTTCCCCAAAGCACAAAACACTCTTAATAAACTATCAAGAGGGCCTAAAAACAGAACTTTTTTGTATTAAACACTAAGCACAAAAACAGCTCTAAGATAGGTAGAAATAGGATGCAAAAATGGGGTAAAAAAGACTAGTTTCTTACCCTTGTTGACCTTCTTCACAAATGTTGATATTGTTGCTTCTTTGAGCTCAAATCCAACCAAGGACCTCAAGAACAAGCTCTGGTCCTTGAAGAAACCAAGAAAAAGTGAAAGACTAGGTGTTTGTGTGCAATAGTAAGACACAAAGCACCTAGAACACACACAAGGGAGATATAGAGATAGGATATGAATGGAACTCAAACCCTAAAACCAGAGCTTGCTCTGAGTTATTTTCTCACTCAAAAGCCAACCCTAAAGCAAAGGGGGAAGGGCTCCTCTTATAGAGGAGCCAAACTTGTAATGCTTACAAGTTAAGCAACCAAAAGGGATATCCCTCCATACACGTGTATGGAGGGAGAGCCAATGCCAGACAGCTGTAATAAAATATCTGAAAAAGCAGCTGAACAGTAGTCGGCTAGCCAAAAATGTCATTTTGACAAAATTGAGTGCCGACCGGCAACAAAGAGTGCCGACCGGCAATATGTATTGCCGGTGGCAACAAAAACCAGCCGGTGGCCTCTAGCTAGTGCCGGTGGTGTGTGGGGATGCCTCACAAGGCATTCCCTGCCCCTCCAAGGCAAAATACAAGTGTTTGGTGCAAAACCAGACACAAAACAGTCGAGTCCGGAGATCCTGAGGCAAGGTGAGCAGCCGAGACCTCCGGGAACTCCAAACGAACACAAACATGGATAATCACCGAGTGTTCAAACGGTGACGTCCAAGTCTTGAGGACGGTCAAAAATGGGGTGTCTACAGTTGCCCCTCTTTGACAGAACTCGAAAGTCATAACAATGACGGGAGTGAATGTCAAAGCCCAGAGACGACCCATTTTTGACAAGGCCGAAGACTTGGACAAACTTGCAAGACAAATAAGGTATGCGCCCGAAGGCAGGGGCAAAATGCAACTGAAAATGCAAGAAGCCGAGCATAACTTATGATCATGCAAAGAAAGCTGTAATGAAGCACGCATGCGACAGTTATAAGCTAGCATACGCCAATCTACACTACAATGCAGAAAGGATGTATGAGAATTATGCAATTCTCAATACGTCTCACGCGGAGGGTACAATACCTGTGCGGCTCGTCCGGTTGCACCGGCCTCAAATGAGCCGTACATACAATATCGTGCCTGAAAAGAAAGAAAACTTAACAGGTATGATATTGTTAGCAACATGCATGACAATGCAATGATGAATGCAAAATGATATGCAATATATACAAAACAATGCATAAACAATGCAAATGATATGTAATGCAATTGAAACAATGCAAATGATATACAAACTAAATGCAGGGCAATTGAATCATGATTCAATCATGAGCAGTTCGAAACCACACACTTATGTCAAATAGATTGATGGAAGTAACAGGTCTGTCTACCATAGAACGATGTCTGAACTATGAGTGATGTAGACGGACACAAGAACAAGTATTGGATGGAATGACATAAGTGGGGTGACGACCCGCTGGGGAAAGAATAATGATCCTAAAGCCGGATGCAACAATTACACTACAATGCAATATATACAATGGATATGGCATGTAGCCAAACCGTATCTCGCTTAGGAAGGGGATGCACGCATACAAGCCACATCTAATCACAGAACTGTACGCGTGCAGGACTGTGCTTTGACGTGAAAAGTATGGACACATACCAGACCAAGCTCAACAAGGAAAGGCGCAAGCCATAAATGGGGGGGAATGCAGTGGATGCATGCAACTAAAATGCAATATATGCAATATGCAATGGAATGGATATTTACAATGGATAAGTGAAGGCGAAACATGCGTATCGACGCAAGTGAAGAATGCACGACAATGCGGGTGGGAGCGAAACATGCTCATCAACGCAAGTGAAGAATGCACGACAATGCGGGTGGGAGCGAAACATGCGCATCAACGCAAGTGAAGAATGCACGACAATGCGGGTGGGAGCGAAACATGCGCATCAACGCAAGTGAAGAATGCACGACAATGCGGGTGGAAGCGAAACATGCGCGTCAACGCAAGTGAAGAATGCACGATAATGCGGGTGGATAATGCAGTGGGTGCATGCAAACTATAGTGCAATATAGATGAATGTTTACAAAAAATGCATGACATATGCAATATGTTACAATGAAATGCATGACATATGCATGGTTTTTTTGGTTTTTTTTTTGAAATGCATGACATATGCAAGATTTATTTACAATGATGCATGACATATGCAAGCTTATTTACAATGATGCATGACATATGCGGTATTTACAATGATGCATGACATATGCAATATGATGCAATGGCTGCGATTGCAGTTTTCCCTATTCTCCCAACAGGACGATATACTAGGTTGGTTCAGTATCCAGAACTGAGGCGTAGACACGCCGCCTCAACCTATGGGGCTTCCATACAGATTTCAAGCCGAGGGTACACCCTCTGGGTATTTAAACCAGACTTTAGTCTCGGAAATCCTGAACCTTTGCGTTCTAGGCATGAGCTGTTCAAACTCTAGTTTTCACCGTCCCCATTGATCTCCTAGGAACTCACCGCAAAGACAGGCTGGTGGCTTTGCCAGACCACCGGAAGTCGTTCGGGCGCGACAAACACTAAAGGAATTGCACCTTCGGAGGATTTAAGGTCTCCTAGACCGGGATGCAATGCATGACAATGCATGTTTTCTTTTTGAATGCAGATGATGCATGATGTTTTTGAAATGCGCGCCAACGCACGGCTTTTGAGATGCATGCCAAATGCAATGAGGTGTGTACCTTAATGCACCGAAGGTCTTGCACCTCCCAAGGATTTAAGGTCTCCTAGACCGTGCGTGTTTAAGGTCTCGCCAGACCATGGAACGAACAAAACAATGCGATGTATAATGCAAGTGAGACACGCATGCCATGAAGGAATGGAAAATGATATGTAAATGAGACACGCATGCCTCAAGGATTTGAGGCACGCGTACCCCAAGATTTGAACTGAAATGTAGATCGAAAGATGCATGACAATGCGAATGAACTAAAGTGCGTAACAACGCACATCTTTTGAAATGCACGACAATGCTCGTAATAAATGCATGACAATGCAAGTGAGCCGTGCACACCAATGCACCGAAGGTCTTGCACCTTCCAAGGATTTAAGGTCTCCTAGACCGTGCGTGTTTAAGGTCTCGCCAGACCAGGGAGGCAATGCATGAAGCAAGTGAAACACGCATGCCAATGGAAATGAGGCACACGTGCCTATGTAAATGAGGCCAATGTGACACGCATGCCACACGAAAGGTAACATGATGTAAGCGTGACACGCATGTCACATGGGGTGTAAAATGTAACAAATGAGACACGCATGCCTCATAAGATGCAAGCCGATGCAAATGGCTCAAATGCGTAACAACGCACGTGTTTCGGAATGCACGACGACGCATGGCAAGGGAATGTATAACAATGCGAACAATGCGCAAGGCGACGTATGTATTGAGGTGCATGACAATGCACAACAATGCTTGTAATAAAATGCATGACAATGCATGAGGGATGTACATGACGGCGCGACATAACGCACCAGACAACATGATGAATGCATGCAACTCACGAGGGGCAACTTTTGAATCTTATAAAAGGCAAAAGGATACAAAAGGATACAACATTGCATGAATTTGAGTGCCATGTACAGAAGACGCAGTCGAGGTCAAAACGGAGGCCGGTTGAGCATCGGAGATACACTTTCTTGCACTTTCTTGAGCTATGAAGACCAGAAACCACTCATATTGCCTAAACAAGGCTGTGGGAACACCACCGGCCGGGCTAGGAGGCCACCGGCTGTCCACCGGCTACAAAAGAATTCCATCGGCACAATATTATGCCGGCCGGCACAAATCGCTTCGGGTGTTTTAAAATAGGGTTTCTAAACCCTATTTTCTTATTCCTCCTCCGCCGAAAACCATCTCCCTCTCTCTCTAGAGCCTTTTTCTCTCCTCATTTCCTCATTTCTTTGCGTTCTCGCGCCTTTTTCGTCGTCCGATTCGCGAAGTTCATCGCGTTTCGAACATTTTTGACCGATTGAAATTTCATTTCGGCACTCCTTTTGCTATTTCCGCCTTTTCGGGACTTGTTCCCCTCGATTTCCTCTTCATTTCCGTGCCTTTTCACATTCCGACCTTTCCGGCCATTTTCCACCCTCCCGGGGGTTGACTTTTTGGTTGACTCTCCGTATTCCGACCCGATTTCCATTCCTCGACCATTTTCTCATCTCTCTTGACATGGCCGACGACATTCCACGTGGTGGGACTCCCTCGGATCACGAGGTGGATCCCGAGGTCGAGCTCCTCCCGTTAAGCGAGCGCCCATTTGACCCGGCGACCTACCGGCCGGCGATTCATGTTCTACCACCCGACGGACTGCGCCAGTTCAGGAGTTTCGACATGGCGTTGGACCCGAGCTACTGCTACGCGAGCCTGCCTCCCACCTATCCTCTGGCGCTTCCGAGGTAACTTTCTTTCTCTGCTTTACTTTCTGCAATGTAGAATGTTTAACTGGCGATTGTCATAGCTGGTTGCATTCTTTAATTGCTTAGTTTTGATACACTGATACACTGTATATTGTCGTTGATTACAAACACGTTTGCAACTGATTATCTGTTTAAGACTCACACGCGCACACACTGCACTAGCCTTGAACCACTCAAACCACGGCACACACTGTATTTCACTGCAAACACCATTGCCCGATACCTGTTTGAATCTGAAAAACTTGCATGCATGCCACATTTGCACCGAGCCACACAAACACATTGACGTATCACACGTTGTAGTTCACTGTCTGTAAACACACCGGCACCCGGTATCTGTTTGAGTCTGAAAATATGCACGCATGCCAATTTGCACTGAACCACACAAACACGTTGACGCATCACATGTTGTAGTTCACTGTAAACACACCGGCACCCGTTGTTTGAGTCTGAAAATATGCACACATGCCAATTTGCACTGAACCACACGAACACGTTGACGCATCACACGTTGTAGTTCACTGTAAACACACCGGCACCGGTATCTGTTTGAATCTGATAAACTTGCACGCATGCCAAATTTGTACTGATTTTGACTGTTTCTTCAAAACTGTACATTTTATATTGCTTCATAACTATTTGTTTGAAAATAGGGAGATTCCCATACCATCCGCGGGTATGGGAATACCGTCGCTCGTGTGTGGTACGCCGAGCTTCCCGACGCGGTTCGCCATATCGTGGACCAGGCCGGCTTTGGCGCGTTCTGCAGGGGACTCTCCCAGCTCACGACATGCAGACCTCTCCTCGCCGCTCTGGTGGAGAGGTGGTGGGACACCACCGATTCGTTTCATTTGTCTGCGACCGGGGACATGACGATGACCCCTTACGATTTCTCGATGCTCACCGGCATCGGGGTAGGGGGTGATCCGATCCCCTTTGACATAGACATGGATGAGTGGACTGCGGCTCAGGTCTACTTGCTTGGCGCGGCACCGCCCCTCGCGCGTCCCGACTTCGTCCGGTACCTGGTTCGAGGCGCAGTTCCGGGTCCAGCCCCTTCTCGTTGATGCAGCTCCGATGACCCCAGAGGCCGTGGAGAGATATGCCCGCGGCTTCCTCATGTTCCTATTTGGGACAACCATCTTCGCCGACTGGGCGAACACAGTGCCTCTCTGCCTTCTCAGTGCACTGGTGGATGTCAGAGACATTTTGCATTATGACTGGGGTGGTGCCGCTCTGGCCACCCTTTACGGATATATGAGCTCAGCCTCCCGCGACAGTGGACAGTTGCTCGGGGGTTACTGGCGTGCTTGGGAGGTACATTTCCTTTTCTGCCTTTCATTTCCGTTCTTTATTTTCTGTACTCTGCACAGTGCACACACTGTAGTCTGCTTTACACTTTGTGTATACTGTACACACGGCACACACATACTCTGCTTTACACTGACTGTACACTGCTCACACTGTACACTCTGCACAAACACTGTACAACGCTACTCACACTGTACACTCTGCATAATACACTGCACAACACTGCTCTGCTATTTCTGCCTTCTATTCTGTATTCTGCTTTATCTAATAAATGCACTGGTATTTATCTTGCAGTTGTGGGTTTACGCCTACTTTCCTAGGTTTGCTCCTGTACCCGATGCAGAGACCCCTCTGGTCATCCCTTTTTCACGCCGCTTTGACGGAAGATGCGTGCGGAGGGCCCGGGAGACCGTCAGCTTCTTCCGCCGCTATTTCGACACCATCACCCCTGCGGAGGTATGTCTTATTTGCAGTGTAGTTAAGCTTCGCCCTTCCACTATATATTTCAATAACAGTAGATAACAAATTGTATTTTATTTCAGATCACCTGGCGGCCGTGGGCTCCACTGCCGGTGATGATGCGGGATCGGTTTGCCGGTGTCGATGATACCTCACGTTACCGGATTCTGCTCGAGGGCCCGGTCTGTCGGGCTTGGTACCTGGGTGAGCGTTTCTTGCGTCAGACCCTAGGCCTGCCTGAGCAGATAGTCCCGGTGCACCCTCCCAAGCACATGCGGGATACTGAGCGCTTCACTGCCGAGCAGATGGCAGATTACACCATCGGCTGGGAGGCAGACAACTTCAGAGGCGAAGGCGATTACTCGGAGTACGTCCGGACCTTCATCACGACCTCTGAGCGGCGGTCGCTGGGCAGAGAGGAGAGAGACCTGCGGCGCCAGTGGCCGGAGCATGAGTAGGAGCGCGCCGAGGAGAGCTCGAGTCCGCGGCAGGGGCGGAGTTCAACGAGGGCGAGGGACCGGTTGGCCTGCTCTGCCCGCTGCTTGACTTTCCGAGGACAGGGTGGGGCGACCTATCAGATCCCCTTTGCTCCTCCACCAGCTGACCACGAGTTTGTCGGTGTCCCCGACTTGCCTCCGGTATGTATTACTGTATCTTCGTCTTGCACTGTTATTTCATTTCAGTTTATTTGATATTCCACAGAATATTGATGCATCTGATACTTTTGCAGGCGTCTTCTGAGTACACCCGGCAGTCATTGGAGATGAATGCCTCCATGATGGGGATGCTACAGCGGACATTCGACCTCCTAGCCCTTTACAGCATTCCGGTATGTTCTTCCTGACCACAGCCTCAAACCATACACAAACTGCTTTACATAATCTGATGCATAGCACAATATCTGATAAACTGCTCACAGCATCTGATACACGATATTGCACGCTTGTACTGATTACTGTTCATAGCATACATACAATGTACTCATACACTGCATTCTGCACTGATTCACTGCTCACAGCATTCACATACACTGTACTCATACACTGCATTCCGCACTGATTCACTGCTCACGGCATTCACATACACTGTACTCATACACTGCATTCTGCACTGATAAACTGCTCTCAGTATTCTTAGTATTCTGATGTGTTCACCTTTCGTGCTTTTTCAGCCTCCCTTCCAGATTCCTCCGGTGGGCGGCGCTCCAGCTGGACCTCCCATTTCTACCGGGATGGCAGAGCATATCCTCGTACCAGAGGGGGGTGCACTCATGTCGGGAGCAGCTCGCGGGCTCCGGTTTCGGATGATGAGTCCGAGGCAGAGACAGAGGCGGAGGAGACCGATGATGGCTCGAACTCGAGCTCAAACGGCGATGCCCCTAGTGGTGACCCTGTTGATGACGCTCCTGGACCTTCGTCTAGGAAGAGGACCAAGACAGATTGACGACCCTAGAGAGTCATTTTTGACATTTGATACAGATTTTTGCTTCTTTTTTTTTTGTTTCTTTTTTGCAATTTCCCCTTTTGTTAGTAGTTAGGGTACTTTGTACTGCGACAGGCAGATTTTGTTCCCAAAACTTATGTACTTGAAAAGATGATATGAAATGAAACAAACTTTTTGTTTAAAAAAGTGTTCACATTTGTGTATATTTCATACCTGCACTGTATTGCATCATATTACACCTCAAATGTAAATGATATTGATCTGTTGTCTGAAAATTGAGCACTTGCACTGTTAATTGGATAATCAACCAACTAACAGCAAACAACTCATACAAACCACTACTCAACCTGCATAATACAGCCCATGCTCTACTAGGGATTGATCTGCATACAGCCCATAACACAGCACTTGGTTCATTCTGCACACAGCAAACCCTGAACAAATAACCCAATCTGACAAGACGGATCACAAAACTGACACGGTTGCAATTGAAACACACTCGGATGTCCCAAATTTTCCCTTTCTTTCTCCTGCTTCGCACGAATGTAGAGAGGCACACAGCATTCTGAGCACAAACGATTTTTGAAATAAAGAAGGGTTTTCAACCAGGGTATCGAGCCTACCACAGAACACAGCGAGACAGACTCAGACAAAGAAACGAAAGGTACGCGACCCGAACACAACGAAACACACTCGGAAAAACTCAAGGCCGGTCAAAAGACACGACACACGGACATGTTACGCAAGGAGACTTGAATCTCGAGGAGCCAATTCCTCCGGTATTATTTCCCACCCTTTCTGATTTGTGATACTCAGATCACTCGGCCCTCAGGCTCAGTTTTTCTCTCAAAACCTTCTTGCTCACTTCTCTCTCTACTTACACCTCTCTATTCTTTATTCTTTTCTTTTTTTTTTTTTTTTTCAAGGTGATTAACGGATGAATAGGAAGTCGCAGGTTCACACCCAGCACTGTTAGCTCACGGCTATTTCTTCTGACGAATGGAGCGTCTTTCCGGCGAGTATGTTGACGAGGGAAAGACAGAAGACCTGACTCAACTGTGCCCCTAGTTCGTCACTTTGACCATTTTTTGTTTTCTAAAACAGCTTTGATCAAGAATGAGAGTCAGATTAACACACTTATTCGATTCTTGATTTGAAAATCATGCGAATCAGGCTGTGAGCACTGAAAATTCTCCTTTTGGGTCCAAACATGGTCCAATTTTGAAAAATGAAATAGTTTTCGAGAAAATAAGTCAACCTTAGTGAAAATTTTCAAAAACTATTTTCGCAAACAGTCAACGCTCAACGAGCGCGGAACTTACCGCTGAGATATGCAACCTCAGATCGGAGGCAATGGGAAATTGCCCCTGGCTTAAAGGGGGATAAGGCAACGGAAAGTTGCCCCTGGTTTGGACGGCAACTCGGGGCAACTTATGGCAATGCATGGCAACGGAAAGTTGCCCCTTGTTTGGATGATGCCGCAGCATGCTGTAAGCCAGTCCTCGTTGATGACGATCGGACCCTCGGACGCGGAGGAGACGAAGACGGTTTGAATCAATATAGGGACACAGTCACCTGGAAGGTGTTGGTGGTTTCGACTTCGAGAGGAAGTTAATCACGTAGTTCCCGGTTGCTGCGATCGAGACGTTGGATTCAGAGGAGGCAAAAGTGATCAAAACCATGACATGGACCGAGACGCTATGGAAGCGTTGGGGGCTGGACTTCAGGATGAAGTTGCCTACGTATCCCAGACATGGGAATCAAGCCTTACGTAGTTTCGGTTAAGGTACGCTCGGGTATTTTAACCTTCACTGTTTAGGCTCTAACTTTTGCCAAGGTGCCCAATGCGGGTTTTCGACCTTGCGAGCTATGTTTTTCTTCTTCTTTTTCTTTTCTTTTCTTTTCTTTTCTTTTGCATTTTCATTTCTTTTCTTTCGCTTCTTTTTCTATTCTTTGTTCTTTTCTTTTCTTTTTTTTTTTGCCTCTTTTTCGTATTTTTTCTTTTTCTTTTCTTTTTCTTTGCTCTAACTTTTGCCTGGATCGCCCTTTCGGGTTTTCGACCCAGCGAGCCTCTCAAAGGGTAAAAGTGTAGCAAGCCCATGCCAAATGGTTTTGAGATTGAAGCCTTTCTGTGTCCAGGAGAATGACTGTTGTGTTGATTTGCAGAAAAGTCCATCACGGTTGCTTCACGAGCCTTGCCGGGTGGGATCTGATCTCCTTGATCTGACTTTGATGCCTCTTGCTCGAGGGTTGCCTCAAAATGGGCCACATAGGCGTTTCATGGCACTGTTGAATGTTTTGAACGGATTCCAGGTTTGAAACAGATAAATTGAATCTTGAGGCTGAGAGCGATCCTGGGCTGCACAATCTCAAGAGTGATTCCACACAAGTCTTCACAAGACCGCGCAAAACATTTTGTTTTTGAAAATTTTTAAGAAAGCGACAAATCACTCGCGCTGAAGATAGTGTGAAACCAGTCTGGATCAAGCCAGGGTCCTTCTCAGTACTCACGCCGATAAGCATAAATTCATTCATTAAAAGCTTAGCGTGCCTCTCTTTCCCTCAAAATGATCAAAATTTTGCAAAACCCGAGGAATTCCTTCCTCTTCGTTTTTCTCACCGCAGCGTTCGAAAAGGGTTTTACGAAAAGTTTAGGTCATTATAACGATGTTCAAGGCACAAGAGAGTAGGCGGTACGTACTGTCATTCTATTCACATCCTCTGGCACGGCCGACTCAAATAGCAATAAGTACGGAACGTGATAGCCACGGCTGTTTCATTCAAGTTTGTTGGTATAGCTGGCTCCTCGACAGCAACAGACTCAAAAAGCAAAAACAAAAGGATAATTACAAAACGGTGTTCGAGGCGACAACCCCGGAATCACCTGGTATTCTATACAAGAGGGACTGGCTCATTACAACAAGACAGACCCTGTAAGCAAAAAAGACTGACTCAATACAGAGAGACAGACTTAAGACAAAACAAAAGACTAACTCGACACCCAAGTCAGAATTTACAAAATTAGTGACCGTAGATGCTCAAAAATGCGTGCCAGACGCCATATCAAAAATATGCCAATTGTCGCTCACAGGTGGTTTACTTCCTGATTACATGCTTGCACTATCGGTATCCTCAAAATCCAAGAACTCTGTAGTGACTGACTTAGCTGAGGTAGACGGGAGGATAACCTCGTTGTCAATCAAATCCTGCACCTTATGACGGAGGCGGAAGCAATTGTCGATAGGGTGGCCTGTCTGCTGGTGGTACGCATAGTACTGAGCAGGGTCATGAGTAGCAGGGAGATTCTTCGGAAGGGGTCGGGGCTCAAGAGGTGTAAGATGCCCCTTTTTGGCCAAAATCAAAAGTGCCCTAGACAAAGGCATGTAAAGAGGATGGAAAACCCCGCGCCCTCGAAGCAGGTACTTTGGAGCCTGAGCACTCTTGCTAGATGCACTAGCGAACGGATCGGCGGGGCGGCCTTGGATTTTCGATCCTTTCCGGATGCAAGGTTAGGAGGGGGGAGAACTGTTTTGGCATGACGGGGCCTGTCCCGATTTTCTGATTGACTGGAACTGCCCTCAGGCGGAGTGGGAAAAGCATCCTCTACAGTTTTTGTCACAACTGCAGATATCTGTTGCTTGTTCATCCCTGCGGCTTTCAAAGCCTCGACTGCCCACAGCAGTTGTTCGATAGGGTCGGCATCTGCCTTTATTTTACCTTTGTCTCGGGCCTCAGCCTGATCTAGGATTTGAGTGGTGTTGACATGTCATTGTTATAACTGGAGGCCATCTCTGATTGACTAAGTTCAATAACAATTCGGCCCAACAGCGGGGGCTCCTGGGGTACAAAGCTCCCGACGTACGGTGGCTGGCGGTGAAGCTGACATTCCATAGGCGAGATCTGCCGGATCTTTGAAGATCACCTATCATTCCCATTAGTTCAAATGTGGTAGGCTCGCGAGCCTGATATAGCTGAGGGGCCCAAACTGGGTGCGCAGCCGGCGATCTGGGTGGATGCGGCATATCAACAGTAGTCTCACTGTGTAGGGTGATTCCTTGATCCAACGCGGCCGTCATGACCACGATCTCTTCTGAATTCTGCGTCATGCTAAGTCCTGCCTCAGCAAGGAGAAGACACTAGCTGTTCTGGATCCATTCTCTGAATCTCTGAACTGAAACGGAAAAACAAGCAGTATTTCAGCCCCAAACAGATCAAACACGGGTGTAGCCAAACAACTGCACTCTACTACCGATCACTGTTCCCCAGAATCACTGTTCAGAACTGAACTGATACCCGCAGACATAACTGATTCTCAACAACACTGATACTAGTGCCCTCGGGCCTGATGCTCAAACTTTGCAAACTGATATGTGCGTTCCCTGCAGAGATACACTCTAAAAAGCACATAGCAGGTAAAAGAGAGCCAAAACACCCCTACGTTGGGGTAGGGTTTTCCTGTCATATTTTGTCAGGAGCTAGGGTTTCACTATGCACACAGCGGTTTCAAACAACCTATATCGGGTGAGCAACCTGTCCTAGTTTGGAATGGTCACTATGGATCCGAATATGCACTAGGTCGAATGGTCAAAAAAGGTGCCCCGGTAAAACCGGGTTTTGTGTTCCCATACTGGCAGAGCCCGCAACCGGTCAGCCTTATGGTCATGCCTTGACAAGACAAGCCTCCAGCAAACCGCTCAGGAATAGCAGATGGCCAACACGGTGTCCTAGGCGCACCAATGCACATGAAATGCAAAGAGACACATAAATGAAATCAAAACGGGATATCACGAGTTCAAGTCAAGCTCTCTAAACTCCCCAGCAGAGTCGCCAGAAACTGTAGACGTCCCCGAACGCCCCGGGAGGGTTAAATCCCGTTCCGTTCATATTGGGTTCACTACAGTTCGGACTCAAATTGTCACGGTTCTTAATCTGAACCAAAGAGTCCAACTCTGGCAAATCGTTTTGAGAAAAACAGATTTTGAAAAGAAGTGCCAAACATGGACTGCTTTGCCAGATACAGAGTCGCCACCTAAATATTTTTAAAATGGGAAATTTAGGAAACCCTGACTCGGTGCTGAAGGCCACGTGTCCGTCATCACCAAATGTCTTGGCTCGGGAGCTTGGGTACGATCGGGGAAGGTCAGCTATGAGCACCCCCTTTCGCCCGGTCCGAAGACCGGCCTCTACTAATCGTGATATCCGATTTTGAAAACGTTATGTGTTCTTATTCCGGTTATTAGCCTAGAATTACTATGTTATGCGCACAGCAAACAAGTATAGACTAGATTGCCTAATTTGGAAATAAGCATTGCATATCCGTTCGTTTTGGAAAGGCTTTGGAATTTGCTACTCGCAAGTAGGCTAAAACACGGATTTCAACGAGTTTTTCCAACTCAAGCAATCCAACCTCCTCCCACAGGCATTCAAACAGTTTATCACATAAGCAGCTAGCCTCATGGTAAGCCTACTATCATGTTAACATTCACACGCATGCGAGATGCTAAAGTGTAAAAACTTACATCGTACTCTGTGCCAAAACAATAAACTAGTTAGCAAACATGCATGACCTAGTCCATGTTAAAATGACTAATGCATCGTAGGCAAGAGTGCAATCTAGAGTAGGCTCGGCTAACCCTAAAATGGCATGTGAAATGCAATCATTCGATGCACGTATTCAATTTGGAATCGAAAATACAATGCAGTTAGCGTGATGTACCGAGCCCGGTGCATGTCAACAAATGCATGAATGCACGCATGCATTGCATAAGGTATGCTAAAATAAATGTGCCCTAATCTACCATTATAAGCAGGTAAATGAAAGGGAAGAAAGAAGTGGGGGGTGTGAAGACATACACACCACTCACGCACACTTATTACAACTTTGCCCTCACACGGAGGGACCGAAAGAATATACAGATTAATTAACTACGCAAGCTAATTAAATATTACAAATTGCCTAATTAATTAACAAATTAACTACGCTAAGAAAAACAGTAAACCGCCTCGGGGCGAGGGCTCAATGCATGCGCGCTCGGATTCCGCTCGGAATTGCACTGCCATGCCTAGCCTGCCTCTGTTTTCCCTGCTTTGCCCTTCTGAAAATTGCCAAAGTCCCAAGGATGCCTCTCAGGATGCTGGGAATCATCACCGGCCAAGTAGAATGATCACCGGCAGTGAATTTGTGGTCACCGGCACAAAATGAATCCATCGGCTGTCTATTGATTGTCGGTCGGCACTAAATACTGCCGGCCGGCAATAAGTTCCTGCAGAACCTGCAACTCATAGCTGCAGGGGGCAAAACTTGCATGGCAATACAATTCAAGCCATTTATGCACCAACCAAGCCCCTTATCACGTTTGAGACTCAAAGGGACATGGTCCTTGGTTCTCGGACCATCAATCGTGCATTTTCACGCATGATGGTCCAAAGGACCAATGTATGCACTTTTATGTCAAATGAAATGCAAGTCAAACAATCAAAGAGCCCAATTCCCATCACCAAATCAAGGGACAAGGCATGCATGCAAGATGCATTACAACCTAATCATGTTAGCTAGGGATGCAACATGAGCATGTGAACAAACAATGCACACTAGGCATGCAACCTATGCAAGCAAACTTGCGAGTCATGAGGCAAGGTCAACCAATGAAAAGATGGACTTAAACATGATCTAGGCAACTCTAATTAGGCCTAAAATCAGTGGCCAAAACCATGGAAATGAAGGCCAAAACGCACACACGCATGCATGCGATCATGGTCCAAAACTTAAAGCATAATGGGGCAACTTTTAAACACATTTAAAAAAGGGCACAAATATGAACAATTAGCATGCAAGTTAAGCTCTAAAATCATGTTAGAAGGGGTGCCAAACCAACTCAAACAAGATAAACAAAAGTATGCAAATGGCCCAAATATTCAAGGCTCACCAAAGAGGTAATGAACTACACTTAACAAGACCTAACATGGCAAGACTTAAGCGACTAAAATCAGAGTTTTAGCACACAAAATCAAGCCCAAAGGACTACTTAGATGGCATCTAAGTGGCTCAAATTCAAAGGCATGCACAATGGTCAAAACATAGGGCATCCAACCCACGCTCTCAAAGCAACAAAGAGGCAACTAAGGCAAGCATATGAGCATGCCAAAGGGAATGAAATTACATGTTGGATGGTTCCAAACCACTAAAATGATGCAAGCAATACAAGCTACACATTCACATACTTGAGGCGTATAAGCCCGGTAAGCCACAAATGCAAAGGAGCTATACTAAGCATGCCAAAATCGATCCAAACAACTATGGACAGACCTAAAGCATGGCAAAATAAGCATAAGAACTTCACGAATCTAAGCCTAAAACATGTTAAAACAAAGACACACAACCTAAGGCATGTTAAGGGATCAAGGAGGCATTACATGGCAACTATACTAAACATGGATGGAGTGCCAAAACCAACTTAATACAAAGTTATAACATGGCAATATAAGCATAAAATACAGCCATGGCATGCTCAACACACACTTGAACAAAGACTTCCTTAAGAGACCAAAAATGGTCCCTTTCAAGGACAACAAGGAGAGGGGTGGCCCTCCCCTTTTGGAGACTTCAAGGCACCATCTCCACCACTGAAATCCCTCAAGATTTCAGTGGTGAAGGGCCCAAACACCAAAGTCTCGAAACTTGCACAAAATAGCACAAAATGAGGCCTTTCAAGGCCTAAGGGTGGTCAAACTTCCCCAAAGCACAAAACACTCTTAATAAACTATCAAGAGGGCCTAAAAACAGAACTTTTTTGTATTAAACACTAAGCACAAAAACAGCTCTAAGATAGGTAGAAATAGGATGCAAAAATGGGGTAAAAAAGACTAGTTTCTTACCCTTGTTGACCTTCTTCACAAATGTTGATATTGTTGCTTCTTTGAGCTCAAATCCAACCAAGGACCTCAAGAACAAGCTCTGGTCCTTGAAGAAACCAAGAAAAAGTGAAAGACTAGGTGTTTGTGTGCAATAGTAAGACACAAAGCACCTAGAACACACACAAGGGAGATATAGAGATAGGATATGAATGGAACTCAAACCCTAAAACCAGAGCTTGCTCTGAGTTATTTTCTCACTCAAAAGCCAACCCTAAAGCAAAGGGGGAAGGGCTCCTCTTATAGAGGAGCCAAACTTGTAATGCTTACAAGTTAAGCAACCAAAAGGGATATCCCTCCATACACGTGTATGGAGGGAGAGCCAATGCCAGACAGCTGTAATAAAATATCTGAAAAAGCAGCTGAACAGTAGTCGGCTAGCCAAAAATGTCATTTTGACAAAATTGAGTGCCGACCGGCAACAAAGAGTGCCGACCGGCAATATGTATTGCCGGTGGCAACAAAAACCAGCCGGTGGCCTCTAGCTAGTGCCGGTGGTGTGTGGGGATGCCTCACAAGGCATTCCCTGCCCCTCCAAGGCAAAATACAAGTGTTTGGTGCAAAACCAGACACAAAACAGTCGAGTCCGGAGATCCTGAGGCAAGGTGAGCAGCCGAGACCTCCGGGAACTCCAAACGAACACAAACATGGATAATCACCGAGTGTTCAAACGGTGACGTCCAAGTCTTGAGGACGGTCAAAAATGGGGTGTCTACAGTTGCCCCTCTTTGACAGAACTCGAAAGTCATAACAATGACGGGAGTGAATGTCAAAGCCCAGAGACGACCCATTTTTGACAAGGCCGAAGACTTGGACAAACTTGCAAGACAAATAAGGTATGCGCCCGAAGGCAGGGGCAAAATGCAACTGAAAATGCAAGAAGCCGAGCATAACTTATGATCATGCAAAGAAAGCTGTAATGAAGCACGCATGCGACAGTTATAAGCTAGCATACGCCAATCTACACTACAATGCAGAAAGGATGTATGAGAATTATGCAATTCTCAATACGTCTCACGCGGAGGGTACAATACCTGTGCGGCTCGTCCGGTTGCACCGGCCTCAAATGAGCCGTACATACAATATCGTGCCTGAAAAGAAAGAAAACTTAACAGGTATGATATTGTTAGCAACATGCATGACAATGCAATGATGAATGCAAATGATATGCAATATATACAAAACAATGCATAAACAATGCAAATGATATGTAATGCAATTGAAACAATGCAAATGATATACAAACTAAATGCAGGGCAATTGAATCATGATTCAATCATGAGCAGTTCGAAACCACACACTTATGTCAAATAGATTGATGGAAGTAACAGGTCTGTCTACCATAGAACGATGTCTGAACTATGAGTGATGTAGACGGACACAAGAACAAGTATTGGATGGAATGACATAAGTGGGGTGACGACCCGCTGGGGAAAGAATAATGATCCTAAAGCCGGATGCAACAATTACACTACAATGCAATATATACAATGGATATGGCATGTAGCCAAACCGTATCTCGCTTAGGAAGGGGATGCACGCATACAAGCCACATCTAATCACAGAACTGTACGCGTGCAGGACTGTGCTTTGACGTGAAAAGTATGGACACATACCAGACCAAGCTCAACAAGGAAAGGCGCAAGCCATAAATGGGGGGGAATGCAGTGGATGCATGCAACTAAAATGCAATATATGCAATATGCAATGGAATGGATATTTACAATGGATAAGTGAAGGCGAAACATGCGTATCGACGCAAGTGAAGAATGCACGACAATGCGGGTGGGAGCGAAACATGCTCATCAACGCAAGTGAAGAATGCACGACAATGCGGGTGGGAGCGAAACATGCGCATCAACGCAAGTGAAGAATGCACGACAATGCGGGTGGGAGCGAAACATGCGCATCAACGCAAGTGAAGAATGCACGACAATGCGGGTGGAAGCGAAACATGCGCGTCAACGCAAGTGAAGAATGCACGATAATGCGGGTGGATAATGCAGTGGGTGCATGCAAACTATAATGCAATATAGATGGATGTTTACAGAAAATGCATGACATATGCAATATGTTACAATGAAATGCATGACATATGCATGGTTTTTTGGTTTTTTTTTTTTTTGAAATGCATGACATATGCAAGATTTATTTATAATGATGCATGACATATGCAAGCTTATTTACAATGATGCATGACATATGCAAGCTTATAATGATGCATGACATATGCAGTATGATGCAATGGCTGCGATTGCAGTTTTCCCTATTCTCCCAACAGGACGATATACTAGGTTGGTTCAGTATCCAGAACTGAGGCGTAGACACGCCGCCTCAACCTATGGGGCTTCCATACAGATTTCAAGCCGAGGGTACACCCTCTGGGTATTTAAACCAGACTTTAGTCTCGGAAATCCTGAACCTTTGCGTTCTAGGCATGAGCTGTTCAAACTCTAGTTTTCACCGTCCCCATTGATCTCCTAGGAACTCACCGCAAAGACAGGCTGGTGGCTTTGCCAGACCACCGGAAGTCGTTCGGGCGCGACAAACACTAAAGGAATTGCACCTTCGGAGGATTTAAGGTCTCCTAGACCGGGATGCAATGCATGACAATGCATGTTTTCTTTTTGAATGCAGATGATGCATGATGTTTTTGAAATGCGCGCCAACGCACGGCTTTTGAGATGCATGCCAAATGCAATGAGGTGTGTACCTTAATGCACCGAAGGTCTTGCACCTCCCAAGGATTTAAGGTCTCCTAGACCGTGCGTGTTTAAGGTCTCGCCAGACCATGGAACGAACAAAACAATGCGATGTATAATGCAAGTGAGACACGCATGCCATGAAGGAATGGAAAATGATATGTAAATGAGATACGCATGCCTCAAGGATTTGAGGCACGCGTACCCCAAGATTTGAACTGAAATGTAGATCGAAAGATGCATGACAATGCGAATGAACTAAAGTGCGTAACAACGCACATCTTTTGAAATGCACGACAATGCTCGTAATAAATGCATGACAATGCAAGTGAGCCGTGCACACCAATGCACCGAAGGTCTTGCACCTTCCAAGGATTTAAGGTCTCCTAGACCGTGCGTGTTTAAGGTCTCGCCAGACCAGGGAGGCAATGCATGAAGCAAGTGAAACACGCATGCCAATGGAAATGAGGCACACGTGCCTATGTAAATGAGGCCAATGTGACACGCATGCCACACGAAAGGTAACATGATGTAAGCGTGACACGCATGTCACATGGGGTGTAAAATGTAACAAATGAGACACGCATGCCTCATAAGATGCAAGCCGATGCAAATGGCTCAAATGCGTAACAACGCACGTGTTTCGGAATGCACGACGACGCATGGCAAGGGAATGTATAACAATGCGAACAATGCGCAAGGCGACGTATGTATTGAGGTGCATGACAATGCACAACAATGCTTGTAATAAAATGCATGACAATGCATGAGGGATGTACATGACGGCGCGACATAACGCACCAGACAACATGATGAATGCATGCAACTCACGAGGGGCAACTTTTGAATCTTATAAAAGGCAAAAGGATACAAAAGGATACAACATTGCATGAATTTGAGTGCCATGTACAGAAGACGCAGTCCGAGGTCAAAACGGAGGCCGGTTGAGCATCGGAGATACACTTTCTTGCACTTTCTTGAGCTATGAAGACCAGAAACCACTCATATTGCCTAAACAAGGCTGTGGGAACACCACCGGCCGGGCTAGGAGGCCACCGGCTGTCCACCGGCTACAAAAGAATTCCATCGGCACAATATTATGCCGGCCGGCACAAATCGCTTCGGGTGTTTTAAAATAGGGTTTCTAAACCCTATTTTCTTATTCCTCCTCCGCCGAAAACCATCTCCCTCTCTCTCTAGAGCCTTTTTCTCTCCTCATTTCCTCATTTCTTTGCGTTCTCGCGCCTTTTTCGTCGTCCGATTCGCGAAGTTCATCGCGTTTCGAACATTTTTGACCGATTGAAATTTCATTTCGGCACTCCTTTTGCTATTTCCGCCTTTTCGGGACTTGTTCCCCTCGATTTCCTCTTCATTTCCGTGCCTTTTCACATTCCGACCTTTCCGGCCATTTTCCACCCTCCCGGGGGTTGACTTTTTGGTTGACTCTCCGTATTCCGACCCGATTTCCATTCCTCGACCATTTTCTCATCTCTCTTGACATGGCCGACGACATTCCACGTGGTGGGACTCCCTCGGATCACGAGGTGGATCCCGAGGTCGAGCTCCTCCCGTTAAGCGAGCGCCCATTTGACCCGGCGACCTACCGGCCGGCGATTCATGTTCTACCACCCGACGGACTGCGCCAGTTCAGGAGTTTCGACATGGCGTTGGACCCGAGCTACTGCTACGCGAGCCTGCCTCCCACCTATCCTCTGGCGCTTCCGAGGTAACTTTCTTTCTCTGCTTTACTTTCTGCAATGTAGAATGTTAACTGGCGATTGTCATAGCTGGTTGCATTCTTTAATTGCTTAGTTTTGATACACTGATACACTGTATATTGTCGTTGATTACAAACACGTTTGCAACTGATTATCTGTTTAAGACTCACACGCGCACACACTGCACTAGCCTTGAACCACTCAAACCACGGCACACACTGTATTTCACTGCAAACACCATTGCCCGATACCTGTTTGAATCTGAAAAACTTGCATGCATGCCACATTTGCACCGAGCCACACAAACACATTGACGTATCACACGTTGTAGTTCACTGTCTGTAAACACACCGGCACCCGGTATCTGTTTGAGTCTGAAAATATGCACGCATGCCAATTTGCACTGAACCACACAAACACGTTGACGCATCACATGTTGTAGTTCACTGTAAACACACCGGCACCCGTTGTTTGAGTCTGAAAATATGCACACATGCCAATTTGCACTGAACCACACGAACACGTTGACGCATCACACGTTGTAGTTCACTGTAAACACACCGGCACCCGGTATCTGTTTGAATCTGATAAACTTGCACGCATGCCAAATTTGTACTGATTTTGACTGTTTCTTCAAAACTGTACATTTTATATTGCTTAATAACTATTTGTTTGAAAATAGGGAGATTCCCATACCATCCGCGGGTATGGGAATACCGTCGCTCGTGTGTGGTACGCCGAGCTTCCCGACGCGGTTCGCCATATCGTGGACCAGGCCGGCTTTGGCGCGTTCTGCAGGGGACTCTCCCAGCTCACGACATGCAGACCTCTCCTCGCCGCTCTGGTGGAGAGGTGGTGGGACACCACCGATTCGTTTCATTTGTCTGCGACCGGGGACATGACGATGACCCCTTACGATTTCTCGATGCTCACCGGCATCGGGGTAGGGGGTGATCCGATCCCCTTTGACATAGACATGGATGAGTGGACTGCGGCTCAGGTCTACTTGCTTGGCGCGGCACCGCCCCTCGCGCGTCCCGACTTCGTCCGGTACCTGGTTCGAGGCGCAGTTCCGGGTCCAGCCCCTTCTCGTTGATGCAGCTCCGATGACCCCAGAGGCCGTGGAGAGATATGCCCGCGGCTTCCTCATGTTCCTATTTGGGACAACCATCTTCGCCGACTGGGCGAACACAGTGCCTCTCTGCCTTCTCAGTGCACTGGTGGATGTCAGAGACATTTTGCATTATGACTGGGGTGGTGCCGCTCTGGCCACCCTTTACGGATATATGAGCTCAGCCTCCCGCGACAGTGGACAGTTGCTCGGGGGTTACTGGCGTGCTTGGGAGGTACATTTCCTTTTCTGCCTTTCATTTCCGTTCTTTATTTTCTGTACTCTGCACAGTGCACACACTGTAGTCTGCTTTACACTTTGTGTATACTGTACACACGGCACACACATACTCTGCTTTACACTGACTGTACACTGCTCACACTGTACACTCTGCACAAACACTGTACAACGCTACTCACACTGTACACTCTGCATAATACACTGCACAACACTGCTCTGCTATTTCTGCCTTCTATTCTGTATTCTGCTTTATCTAATAAATGCACTGGTATTTATCTTGCAGTTGTGGGTTTACGCCTACTTTCCTAGGTTTGCTCCTGTACCCGATGCAGAGACCCCTCTGGTCATCCCTTTTTCACGCCGCTTTGACGGAAGATGCGTGCGGAGGGCCCGGGAGACCGTCAGCTTCTTCCGCCGCTATTTCGACACCATCACCCCTGCGGAGGTATGTCTTATTTGCAGTGTAGTTAAGCTTCGCCCTTCCACTATATATTTCAATAACAGTAGATAACAAATTGTATTTTATTTCAGATCACCTGGCGGCCGTGGGCTCCACTGCCGGTGATGATGCGGGATCGGTTTGCCGGTGTCGATGATACCTCACGTTACCGGATTCTGCTCGAGGGCCCGGTCTGTCGGGCTTGGTACCTGGGTGAGCGTTTCTTGCGTCAGACCCTAGGCCTGCCTGAGCAGATAGTCCCGGTGCACCCTCCCAAGCACATGCGGGATACTGAGCGCTTCACTGCCGAGCAGATGGCAGATTACACCATCGGCTGGGAGGCAGACAACTTCAGAGGCGAAGGCGATTACTCGGAGTACGTCCGGACCTTCATCACGACCTCTGAGCGGCGGTCGCTGGGCAGAGAGGAGAGAGACCTGCGGCGCCAGTGGCCGGAGCATGAGTAGGAGCGCGCCGAGGAGAGCTCGAGTCCGCGGCAGGGGCGGAGTTCAACGAGGGCGAGGGACCGGTTGGCCTGCTCTGCCCGCTGCTTGACTTTCCGAGGACAGGGTGGGGCGACCTATCAGATCCCCTTTGCTCCTCCACCAGCTGACCACGAGTTTGTCGGTGTCCCCGACTTGCCTCCGGTATGTATTACTGTATCTTCGTCTTGCACTGTTATTTCATTTCAGTTTATTTGATATTCCACAGAATATTGATGCATCTGATACTTTTGCAGGCGTCTTCTGAGTACACCCGGCAGTCATTGGAGATGAATGCCTCCATGATGGGGATGCTACAGCGGACATTCGACCTCCTAGCCCTTTACAGCATTCCGGTATGTTCTTCCTGACCACAGCCTCAAACCATACACAAACTGCTTTACATAATCTGATGCATAGCACAATATCTGATAAACTGCTCACAGCATCTGATACACGATATTGCACGCTTGTACTGATTACTGTTCATAGCATACATACAATGTACTCATACACTGCATTCTGCACTGATTCACTGCTCACAGCATTCACATACACTGTACTCATACACTGCATTCCGCACTGATTCACTGCTCACGGCATTCACATACACTGTACTCATACACTGCATTCTGCACTGATAAACTGCTCTCAGTATTCTTAGTATTCTGATGTGTTCACCTTTCGTGCTTTTTCAGCCTCCCTTCCAGATTCCTCCGGTGGGCGGCGCTCCAGCTGGACCTCCCATTTCTACCGGGATGGCAGAGCATATCCTCGTACCAGAGGGGGGTGCACTCATGTCGGGAGCAGCTCGCGGGCTCCGGTTTCGGATGATGAGTCCGAGGCAGAGACAGAGGCGGAGGAGACCGATGATGGCTCGAACTCGAGCTCAAACGGCGATGCCCCTAGTGGTGACCCTGTTGATGACGCTCCTGGACCTTCGTCTAGGAAGAGGACCAAGACAGATTGACGACCCTAGAGAGTCATTTTTGACATTTGATACAGATTTTTGCTTCTTTTTTTTTTGTTTCTTTTTTGCAATTTCCCCTTTTGTTAGTAGTTAGGGTACTTTGTACTGCGACAGGCAGATTTTTGTTCCCAAAACTTATGTACTTGAAAAGATGATATGAAATGAAACAAACTTTTTGTTTAAAAAAAGTGTTCACATTTGTGTATATTTCATACCTCGCACTGTATTGCATCATATTACACCTCAAATGTAAATGATATTGATCTGTTGTCTGAAAATTGAGCACTTGCACTGTAATAATTGGATAATCAACCAACTAACAGCAAACAACTCATACAAACCACTACTCAACCTGCATAATACAGCCCATGCTCTACTAGGGATTGATCTGCATACAGCCCATAACACAGCACTTGGTTCATTCTGCACACAGCAAACCCTGAACAAATAACCCAATCTGACAAGACGGATCACAAAACTGACACGGTTGCAATTGAAACACACTCGGATGTCCCAAATTTTCCCTTTCTTTCTCCTGCTTCGTACGAATGCAGAGAATGGCACAGCATTCGGAGCACAAACGATTTTTGAAATAAAGAAGGGTTTTCAACCAGGGTATCGAGCCTACCACAGAACACAGCGAGACAGACTCAGACAAAGAAACGAAAGGTACGCGACCCGAACACAACGAAACACACTCGGAAAAGACTCAAGGCCGGTCAAAAGACACGACACACGGACATGTTTACGCAAGGAGAGACCTGAATCTCGAGGAGCCAATTCCTCCGGGTATTATTTCCCACCCTTTCTGATTTGTGATACTCAGATCACTCGGCCCTCAGGCTCAGTTTTTCTCTCAAAACCTTCTTGCTCACTTCTCTCTCTACTTACACCTCTCTATTCTTTATCTCTCTTTTTTTTTTTTTTTTTTTTCAAGGTGATTAACGGATGAATAGGAAGTCGCAGGTTCACACCCAGCACTGTTAGCTCACGGCTATTT